>NC_024128.1:21997515-22016114 GCF_000346735.1 Prunus mume
TCAACCACCAGTCCAGGGCATTAAATGCGTTCCCACGGCCAAGGGGGCAGAACCCACGATCAAGGCGGTGGCCGAGATTTGCCGAGATCTATGGGGGTCACACCACCATGCTTCTCAACCTCTGACCACCATACTTCACGATCCCAAATGCCGATTTGACTACCCACTTACCCCGGTCAGGCTCCACCACGCAGGTCTTATCAACCTCGAATGTCCCTCCAGGACTCCTATAAATACTAAGCTCAGGACTACGTTCAAGTGGTTCAAACACCAAAACCAAAAGCCTCCCACGGAGCAAATTATATTTTCCTGTAATG
The DNA here is from genome assembly GCF_000346735.1 of Prunus mume. The sequence continues at coordinate 21,997,833 of NC_024128.1, forward strand.
CACTTTCAATACCTTTATTTGCTTTCTTAGGAGTAGTGGTAGATTGTAAGGAAAATCCATCCATCAATATATCATACGACCCTTGATTTTCAAGGCGCCGGAGCACCATCTCTGTTATCACCACACTCACCCCATATATCATACGACCGTCGCTCTCTGAGCAACGCGTCGGAGCACCACCTAAAACTCGCCACCAACACCACCACTAAACGGCCTTGTAGCTCAGGCCGTGAACCTGATGGCCGAGATTCGTTCCTCACTCAGCCACAATCGTTTGATTAGGAGTCGAACGCAAAATAGGCGCAACACTTAAACCATCTTCTACCTGAACCTCATCATCATCTCGACGCACGGTAGACCGTGCTGGCACGCCCGCGCACAACTTGTAATAACCCAAACCTTAATTAATATTTAACTATTAGTTTACTAAGGAGAAAGGACAATTTTGCCCTTAGACAAAGTTATTAAGGAAAAGTTGACTTTTTTAACTGGAGACGAATTTGGAAATTTTGTTTACACCGTTGCGTAGAGCGCGACGAAACGAGTCCGTAGACACGTAGTGAGCTCGATTTGGAGTTATAACGAAGAAAATACGGTCAAAATACTTCAAGGGTTAAAATGGTAATTTTCCAAGCCATATTTTTTTTAAAAAAAACTCAGCTTCTCTCTCTTCTCCCCCAATTTCTTCTTCTTTCCCGTGCTCCCCTTCTCCAGCCGTCTCCTTCAAATCTCCATAACCACTGCCACACTCCACTCCGGCCGACGAGACCGGACCCAATCAAACCATCGCCGCTTCCTCTTCCAAGTCCGACCAAGCTCAGCCGTTACCACCGCCAGCAGCCACCGGAAAATGCAGAAAATCGCGCCGGTTTTGACAGATTTTCTCACCGCTCGTTCTCCCTCGATTCTCCACCAAATCGGACGAGTGAGGTATGGTTTTCCAGCTATTTTTCGTAACTTAGCTGCTGGTTGGGTAGGATTTCAGAAATTTTCGTAACTTAGCTCAAGTTTCAGCCGGTTTTGAGGGTAGGATTCCGGCCACTTTTTGGGGTAGGTCCAAGAACAAAAGTGGTTCCAAATTGGGTGTTTTATCTAAGTTAGGAGTTTGGGCAGGCGGTTTGGAGTTTTTCCAGCCGCCGGAAATTTCTCAAGCCACCCAAACTGCCGGCGCAGGTGGCGGCGCGTGGGTAGTCTGGTGGGGACCACTCTTAGATTCAGAATGATCCTCGTATTCTTACAAGTGCATAGAAATTTGCGGATCTCAATTCGGACGTCGTTTGAGTGTTAAGCGGACTTTTACACAGTATGTGTTATCCGGTTCAATTGTTTCGAACCGTTGGATCGTGATCACTTTCAAGTATGTTAATCTAGACCTTGCCAGGATTGTGTAGGATTCGACGGATCGTGAATCGGAGTCCCGGATACTCCAAAATCGCAAACCCTAGGGTTAAGGGTTTAGAATCATCGATCGTGTAATCGTGACGAATCTAACCGTCCGATCGAAACTAGATTCACGGGACGAATGTTCTAGGATTATAGGAACGTAATGTGGGTATAGGAATAACTTTTAATTGATGCACGCACTTCTAGAAGTCGGGGGTCAGGGTTTTATTTAAATATTTATACCGAGCAATTTTATTAATATATTTTATTCTGGTATTTGAATCAGGCACTCGGGCACCAGTTGACCCGTAGGAGGGACCTTCCAAAGGTCCAGCGAGCTCGGACCAACAGTGAATGGACTCTTTGTTTTCATAAATGAATTTATGCAATTTAGTTTTAGTATTTGATCTTGAATAAGTTTTATTCAAAGAATAGTGTTTTATAAGTGAGACATGCTTTTAAATATTATGATTTGCATGCTGCCGAATGGAATATTCTTTAGAGATATAGGAAAAGAGAATTTTAGTTAAACATAAGATAAATGGCAGCAGAGTCCAGCCTTAACAGAAATTCAGTTATTTATCAGATCTTTCAACAAACTTTGCTTATTACTATTATTATTATTTTCTAAGCCACCTTAGGTATCCAGATATACAGATGTTGCCTTCGGATATGATGATGTCCACGGACATCCAGGTTGCCTTTGGATTTTATCAGTTGCCTTTTGTTTAGTCAGCATGCTTGACAGTTGCCCCACGAGTTCCTTGGTACCCGGACTCGTGCGGAGCCAGGAATGCGGATCAGGTTGACTACTGTCCCCTGAATCCTGCCAGTTTGCGGCTCGGGTTGACTCTGTGTCACCGAGACCTGCCAGGGGAATTGACGGAAATAGAGGGGTACACCTAAGTGGTAGTTTTAAACGGATTTTAATGTTTTAAAAGATTAATGTTAACCATGAATGTGATTGGTCTATAATGCATGAATACATTGATTTCAGCATGTATTTGATAAAGAAAATGAGTTAGTTTTTTATAATTGTGTTTTTACTGTGGGGTTAGTATGTTCTTACTTATTTTCTAAACTTTGTTTTTGGGGTCCACTCACCTTTTTAATGTTTTGCGCCCCCAAGCTGTAAACGTACATCCGAGAGCCACCACAGGACATTCCCTGCTTCCCGCTCTCCCCCATTTTGATGTAGGGTTCCTTGGTTCACAACGGTTACCTCTTTTGTAAATAAACCTGTATAGATGCTCTGATATTGCCCTGGAATGTATTTAACTGTGGGAACTTACTTATTTTTTTGTATACTGGCAGTTGGTGTATATATTTAAGTACTTGTTGACATGTGTAAATTTTGGGGACGTTCGATTTACAAGGGAGACTCTGCCGAATTTTCGGTAGAAGTCAGGATTTAAGGAAATTAAGTTTTTAATGAAAAAGGGCAACCAAGTCAATTGTGTTCGGCAACCACCAGGTGTCGATCACAAACAGGGTTCGACTCGGATTCCAAAGTGGAATTTGGGTCGGGTCCTGTCACAACCGCACAGCATCCAAAAAAAGGACGTCACATGTTGACGCGCATCCCCTCGGCCCGGAGCACCAAGCCGCGAGATTTGCGACGGACCAACACAGGTTCAGCCACTTCTTTACCCTTTCAAGACCTTGTAGCCCTTACACTCTTTGGAGGCTCAGGTTCAGCCACTTCCTTATCCTTTGAAGACCTTGCAGCCTTTCCCTTCTTTGGTGCCTCAGCCACTGTTTTACCCTTTCCCTTTTCCTTCTTTGGTGCCTCAGCCACTGTTTTACCCTTTGCATTCTTTGGTGCCTCAGGTTCTGAAAAATCCCCAACATCCTCCACTGGTACTTGCTCCACTATCTTCACCTTATGTGACTCAAGATATTTAGTTGGCTACTCAACATTGCTCTTTGTCTTATAAGGAACAAGAGGAATAGAATCAGCACATCCTATATCCTCAATCACCACTGACCTCTGTTTTTGTACCCTAGAACCTTTCACCCTTTGCAGCTCGATCTGTTTGTGTTTATTTAAAAAGGTATAAGGGTCATTAGCCAACTGTGTCAAAAATATATCTATCTCCCTTACTCTTGGCACACATTCACACATTTTCAGAACATCTTCATCAGACGTAAGCTTCTCTACAAAAGAAGAGTTGGGAAGCTCATAGTGATATAACACTATACCATCATACCCTAACTCCTTAACCATTAAACCAATTTCAAACATAGACATTTGTTCTTTATCACAAAAATCAATGAAATCCAGAGTCCCATTTACTTACAGGTTGTCACATAAAGAACCCCTATGGTTCATTCGAATAGTAAACTTATCATCTTCACCTACAAAGTCACATAACAGTCAAACCTATCAATACACAATTGTTCAATATATAGGGTGACTAAACAAGGACATAAACAAATGTAGAGGTTTTGGACCACTAAGTACTGTCTGGAATCGAAAGCAGTTTGGTTTGAAAAAAAAAAAAGTGCTTTTTTTTATGCTTTTCTAACAACACAACGACAGGAGTAGACCTTTTATGCTATTCCAACAACACAACAACAGAAATGGAACATGGACCACCAATATCACTATCAAGCACACTTCAAAGCAACTGAAAGGTTCAGACAAAATCAAACCACACGCATCTAACCCTTTACAAGGAAACTAAAAAGCAAGAAAAGTTAAAACTGCCTTCAACTTACAGTAACGAGGAGCACGACAACCACGAGGACGAATACCCCACGGCATCTCGAATTATAGCAACCCAGACTTCTTTGTGCTTTCGATCAATGCGAAATTGGGATTAGGTTTCAATTTGTGCAATCGGTTTTGATTTGGGGGGGGGGGGGGGGGAATCGATTTCGTTGAAGGGGGTTATGGATGACGAGTTTTTGGAACATGATTCGAGGGGTTTTTTGTTTTTTTTTTGTTTTGAATTACATAAGGCCACGTGTTGTTTTGGGCGTGAAACCCAGGGACGTGAGATGCCGAAAATGCCCTTAATAGATTTCCTGAATTACAGAAGGCTAGACACCACGTAGGCAGATAACAGATTTCCTGACGGACTTGCTAACGAAGGGAGCAATTTATAGGTTTTTCGTGACGTTGAGTATGTACTCGTAAATGTCCCCAAAATCAGGTATGAACTCGTAAATGACCCTATAGGTTGGGGGGTTTACTTTAGTTTACCCTTTAAAGAATAATAATGTTTATACAAGTTTAATAAAAAGCAAATATGTACAAATTGACAAAATGAAAGGCAAGCCTAAAAGCCTATTAAAAGTAAACGAAGTTGGTCTCTCCAATATGGGAAAATTCATGTTGGCTGTTGATAAGTTCATAATTTCATACATTCGCATGCCTTCTTTACTTAGTGACTTTGCTTAGTTTCTCTTTATTTTGAGTCACTTACCTCTTTTTGTTTGTTTTGTAGGTTAAGACAGCAAGAGATTACATTTGATGCAATCCATGCTTGTTAAGGGCTGATTGGGATAAGAGGAATATGAGCTTAAAGACAAACCCAATTTGGGCCACACTTCTTGTCAGTTCAGTTTCTTAGGTCATCTTGCAGGCCTTATTTCGGCAAATTACACAGGTCGGATGAGGAGACATCCTTGATAGAAGTTGTTCCAATGGGCGTTTATTATAACATATCCAAATTTCAGCCCAATTGGATAAATCTGGAGCCCTTAGCACGTCTAAGACTGAACTAACTTCACAGAAATGTCATGTTGGCTGCCACCACATTTAATGTGGCTACATCCGTAGAGCCATGCGCTACACATGGGCAGCCACACATGGGAGTCAAATCAGCTCTGGAACTCAGAAAGATGAAAAAAGTCAAGCTTTCCATAAAGAAACCATACAAAAGCATGTATTTGGCAGCTGGAGCAGTTGGCAAGTATGTCAGCCGGAGCAGTTGGCAAGTATGGGCAACTGGAATAGTTGGGAGCAGCTAAAAGAGGTGTGCTTCACCAGCCAAAGGGGAGGACGAAATTGCACTCTATAAATAGAGAGCTGCACACTCATTCAAGAGGGAGTCAGATACACATTCACTTCATCCATTACTCTCATACACATTCAGATTCACATATTCAATGTTATGATGATTTTATAGTTAATTGATTTCCTTGCTTTCATTACCAAGTTGTTAATCTCTAGTTTATTATGTGCTTGATGTATGTTTTATTGGAGTAGCTAACTAGGATTTTATGCATCTAGCACAGGTTGGGAAGGGGTTTAGATTCACCAATTCTACTCTCCTTTCACAAGCAACACATGAATGGCCTAAGAATCATTCAAGGGGTTAATAACCATAGGTTGACTAGGACAGATACCATGTTCTATGACTTGTGTGATTATCATATTTTCATAGAGCTTAATTACTCTTGTATGCTTTATTCTAAGTAGAGACCATGCTTAGATTGCATATTAGAGATCACGTGTTGTGTAGATACCATGCATAATCACATGCCTTAGGAGAATCATGCATCCTGCACCTAGATACCATAGGCTTGTATGCGATAATCTATTGTTGATGAAGCTTGAGTCAATTTCTATGCATTCATAACTTGGATAGGAAAACTAGTGGTGGATTCCAAGGCTCTAACACCTCTCAATTATTGTTTCACAATTTGTTAATTGCAACCAATGTTTATTTTCGAGCACTTTCATTTCACTTTCTTCTTTGCATTTCAACAACAAAAATCCCTTATTTCGAGTGCGTGTGTGGTGCTAGAATTCTGTCCTAGACCTTGAGTAATTAGCAAGAGGCATTGTTGAATTTGACCTTGCCTTTAGCTAGTTAGTCAGTTTCTTTGTTCTATGTTTTTCTAGCATTCTAAGTAATTTAACTTGGAACCAAGTTACCATTCTCCATGGGATTGACCTCGTATTTACATAAGCTATACTATAAACGGTTCGTGCACTTGCGAGAATTAAAGTTGCTGTTTTTATTAACTCATTTTAGTTGTTAGGAATCGAATCAACAGTTGTTTTTGTTGTTTTTTTTTTCCTATTTTGCCCCTCTACCCATCACCATCAAATACTCCTTGTCAGAGATGTGTGGTTGTGATGTTGGTTTGCTTCTAAAGTCCATATATGATGGCCTCATTATATTTCCTCGAGAGATACATGCATGAGGATAACTAGCCCTAATTAATTCAGATTTAAGAAACTTCATTTTTCATATGATAACAAAATTTGGGGATTCAAAGCAGGTTTGAGAGATAGCCCCCTGACACTGATAGGGATGGGAAAGGGGATGAAGATTCCCCGAAAATTCTTACCGAGTATGGGGTGGAGGCGGGGATAGGGATGGTAGCCTATTGCCATATTCAGCCCCTGAACCGGCCTGCTGTCATCCCTATTGTAAGGTGAGTATTTTTTGAACTAAAGTTTGTGTTTAATGAGCATGTAGGTCAATTTCTCAAAGAAAAATAAATGGTATTTCTAACTGTAGGACCACAATCTTGAAGAGTTCAATTATTTATATGTTAAAATGAAGAGTAATGCTACTCTTACCATATTTGTATATCACATTCACATACCATATTATGAGGTGGACAACCACATTAATTAAAATTAATTTAACATTTTCTTTTGCTTTATGATTTATTGATGTGGATGTACACCTCATTTGTCATGTAAGATGGTATGAAAATGTGTTAAGAGTAACATTGTTCTAAAATAAAAGCCAAAAATATAAACTATAAAAACTAACACGATGATGAAATACAGAGGAAACTGCGGGCAGTAAAATGATTTTTTTTTTTTTTTAAATGAAAAAGGGCATTTGGTAGTATCGAGTATTGAGAGAGGGAAGGAAAGTTTCCGAGTTATGAGCAAACTCGGTGGGAGTGTTGGAATTACGGTTGTGTCCTTGGTTGCGTTGCAAGAGTTTGTTGTTGGATAGATCTTGGCGTTGCGTTGAAATTTGAAATCTTGGATGTGAAATTGATTTTGAGAAATGGAATGGGGTTCGAATCAAGCGGAGTTCGATTACTTGTTCAAGCTGTTGATGATTGGGGACTCTGGGGTTGGTAAGAGCAGTCTCCTCCTCAGCTTCACTTCCGATTCCTTCGAAGATCTTTCTCCTACCATCGGTTTGCATCTCCTCTCTCTCTCTCTCTCTCTCTCTCTCTCTCTCTCTCTCCCCTTTCAATTTCTTCATATTCTCTTTCACATTCTTGAAATTGAAATTGTATGCTTTCTCAATTTTATTTTCATTTTTTGGTGGGTGTAGGTGTTGATTTTAAGGTGAAATATGTTACTCTTGGAGGCAAAAAGCTCAAGCTTGCAATTTGGGATACAGGTAATCCCAAATCACCGCTCATCTTCAAATTTCTGACATTTTTTAGATTTTACAGTTTTTAGTGCCTGCTATTATGTGATGATGTCATTTTGGAAGTTTTGATTACCCAAAATTGTATGATAAATTCCAGAAATGTGGGATCGTTAATGGAAACAAAAAGGATTGAATTAAATACAAAATATAGTTTCTGAAGGATTTTTGTTATTATTTGTGATTGCCTGTTAATCATTTCCTCTTGTTGCTTGGAGTGTTTTAACCAAACGAAAGTGCATTCAAGTTTCTGTTTTTTCCCCGGCTTTTAATTTTTGATATGTTTTTTGTTTATAGTGGTTTTCCTCTGAACTCAAATTGTTTAAGTGCTCATGTGCAACTACATGTGTTTCCAATTATTTCCAGTTGGGAATGAATCAGAAGACTTCTTCTGCGCTAACATTTAATATGAGTGGTAGGATTCCGATTCAGCTCTGCTGAATTGAAGTTTGAGAAGTTTCTGCAGTCATGCCAATGCTATGATTTGCCTTTAAACATTCTTTTGCAAATCTATGTTTGGCTTTTGGCTTGTATGATTCTTGACATTGTCTTATTCCATGAGATCATCTTGTCATCATTGTACGGTTAAGCTATTCATGACCTTGGATATTGTTCACTCCTTCTTTTGCTAGAAATTCATTTTTCTTGTAATTTGTTTTATTTTTTATTGTTTATTTTATAGGTAAGCTATCCTTCACCAATTTTCTCTTTTTGTAAAGAGGAGGGCTTGAACTGCCATTTCTAACAGGTTCTAAATGTTTATAAACTCAGCTGGTCAAGAGAGATTTCGAACGTTGACAAGTTCATATTACAGAGGTGCACAAGGAATCATTATGGGTAAGCGTTACGTACATATGTTTTATATTATTATTACAAGTGAAATTGCAGGTAATGACTTCTTGCAAAGTTGTGAATATGATGCTGCCTTTTCTCTTTAGTTTTGCTCTTTATTTATATTTTTAGAGGATAGGTCCTTTGAAATATTGAATTATAAAAAAACTTTTGGAAGAGGAATTGTAGTAGCTACCCCGTGATGAATTTGATAGCATGTTAAAAAACAAAGGGCATTCACTTATTTCGAATTTATGATTAAATCAGTGTGTTTTGGTTCTATAGACGTGGGAGAAGCCTGACATGTACCCTATTTTTTGGCTTAAGAATCACATTTTAAATATTAAGTGTTATTCTTCTTGCCATTATGAACTTCTGTGGGTATTTATGTGTGCTCAAAGTAAGTCGGAATTGTTTGAGGTGTATGGGATTTACAATTAATGTGCTTGTATACTACAGAACAAAACCACGAACTTTGATTATAATATGGCTTAATTATGTTCATGCCCCCCAAATCTTTGAACTTACTTTACGTCACTAAAATTCATCTTTGTGTCTCACTTTCCCAGTTTTTTCAACTCTCTATCAAAAGAATCCATTAGGCCTCTTGACGTGGCAGGAGTGGGCCCATTTTTAGTTCATGTGAACCCAAGTTGGCGCCATGCAGACCAAAAAATAATAAAAATATGGGCCCCCTTTTTTTTTTTTTTTTTTTTTTTTTTTTTTTTGAACTTCTTTTTAAGTCCAACTGAATTTTTCGTTCTTTAATATTGTTAAAAGATGAGAAAGTTTGGAAGAAAATTTTATTATTCTTTGGTCCACATGATGAAAACTTCACTTTTGTGCAAGGAAAAAAAGGGTCCACTCATGCCATGTCAAAAAGGCTTAATGGGGTTTTTTTTTTTTTTTTTTTTTTTTTTTTTTGGTGGAAAAGTTGACAAAATGTGGCAAAGTGTTTTTTTTTAAATTTATTTTATCTTTTAAGTGTTGTTAACCGATGCAAAGTACACTTCAGGGTGTGAAGTGAGAATCAGGTGATAGTTTTTGTGAGAAAAGGTTTGGGGAAAAAGAAAGTTTCAGAGTTGCTTAATGTTCAAGATATTAGGGAAATAAAAAAAACTTAAAGACATTTAGTGTTTCTAAGATGCATAAATTGATTCTATATAATATTTGACATTAACTCTTAGGTTGACCCTTTGACTGGTTGGTTTAGTTATTTATTTTTATTTACTGACACTTCCATGGACCTTTCATTACACTACCATGGATTATTCTTGCACTTCAAAAGAGGATATAACTTTTTCACCAAGCAATAGTAGCTATTGTGTAATTTCACCTCTCTGAAAGGAACTTGACCTGCTCCAGTTTGTTAGTGGACGAGAATAGAATCATCTTCTTCAATGCGTTTAAGAAGGACAGTACCAGTTGTCCTCTTGAGTTTCATGAGAGACTGTAGGCCCAAGCTTAAACACATAGTTCCCATATATAATGAAATATACCATAATAGTGCACCTTCTAATGACATAACCATGGTTGGCCCGTTAGACTTTGACAGACGTTTTAGGGTAGCATATTACCTAGGTTAACAGATTGATGTAAGTCGACATTTGCATCACTTACCAATACTACTTCGTACATATTTGGATGAGGCTCAGTAGGCGAAGAGTACTGTTGTTGTCTGTAGTTATGGACTAGGTGTTTGATTAATATTGCTCTATCGCCAATCTTCCTCTTTGAATTCCTTTTGCTTAGTCAGAAGAGCATTAAAACCTTCATAACCACTATGAGAATTCCTGTTATTATCTCCTTCTTGTGTCAAGCACAGCAATGTCTCTCGCTACTCAGGGTTGATGATGAGAATGTGAGCTTACTTATCTGCAAAAGCCACCTATCAATTTGGAGATTGTGCTGAAAAATGTCCAGAGCTTGTTTTATCCAACATTGTCCCTTTAGTTTTAGTTTTAGTTTAGAAATAAAGCTGAAATTACTATGTGCACTCCTATCACAAAATGGTTGGTAGAATAAGTGAAACCACCATATGATTTGTCAATGAGTTTTCCTTTGCTTGCATTTGTTATGGACTTCTCATTTCTGACATTATTTCGAATGGACTCTCATGGAAGCTCTCTTTTTATAGTCTTCTTCTGTTGGATAATCAATCAGAACAACATCAGTCATAGTGCAAATACGACTAGCTGCTAAACCTAAAGAATATGAGAATTTAATCTTTTATGATACAAACAAATCCAGGCCCCTTCAATAATCTGAACTGTCTACTTTTGAAGTCTCCATTCATAGATCATTTTAAAAAAAATTTGCCAAATCGGAAATCATTAGTTCATCTAACGATGATCAAATAAGTAGACGAACATAATGTTTCTATTTTGGATAAATTTTTGCATGGATGATCTTTGTTTGTAGACATAGAAAATAGACGGTTCACATTCTTGAATTACAGTGCAGAACGAGGGATCCCCATTGTTTCATTTTCGTATTGCCTTACCTTATTTAGGAAGTGACTGGCTTTTCTTTGACTTTCTACTTGTCCTAAAATCTAAGATTGGACTCTTGAATAGAAACACCTGTTGTCCTGTGAGTTGAAATAGGACAGGCAGATGACTTCCCATGAGTAGTTGAAATACTTATGAGAAAATAATCATGTGTCAGCTGATAAAGTATAAGTTATTTGTTACTTGCTAGGCCTCTGATTCAGGAATTCTTTATGTTAAGTACTCATTTGGTTTTTGAAACTCTTAACAGTTTATGACGTAACAAGGCGAGAAACATTTACAAACCTTTGTGATGTATGGGCCAAGGAAATAGAACTCTATTCAACAAATCAAGACTGCATCAAGATGCTTGTTGGGAACAAAGTTGATAAGGTATTTCACTATTCCAATTTAAGTTTCTCGGGAGATGTTTATTGTTTTTAATCATTTTTGGAGGAATCAGACCACAAGCATTCATATGTGCTCTGTCTGTATGTATTTACATATTCGAGAGCTGAGATGCGAAGGGTTTGGAGTCATTTCTTATATTGCTTCTGTACGCTCGTATTAAAATATTAATTTTTAGAAGCCCCTTGCAGAAAATGCAAATTTCAAGACATGATTCTGTACTGCAAGAATTTAAATAAGATTTTCAGGATACTTCTAATTATGATTTTAAATTCAGTGTGGATTTTTTTCCTTCAATTTTTGAGATTCTGTCTCGTGCTGCTGCTATGTTACTACAAGGATGCCCTATTTTGTACTTTAGAGCTCTGTCCACTTGTTAGACGCTTAGCATTTAACTGAATGAACACAAGAAACATTACCGGTCAAGTTCATCACCAAATTCTAGATGGCCTTGAATCAGTACACTATTTTTGTTAGGTACCTTTTGAGATTTTGATATTGACTCAGATTATCCTTATTTTTCAGGAGAGTGACAGGGTTGTGACAAAGAAAGAGGGAATAAATTTCGCCAGGGAATCTGGATGTCTCTTTATTGAATGTAGTGCTAAAACTCGAGTTAATGTGCAGCAGTGCTTTGAAGAGCTTGTTTTAAAGGTTTGGAAACCTTTTAACTGTTCTTATCTCATTTATTGTGTCTACACCAATCTATGGAACTTGTGTATTGAGAAAGTTTGTGGAATAAAAGAAAACATCACTGTTTGCATAGCGACATATAACAATGCCAAGACAACATTGATAAAACTTGCTCAAAGAATTGTATTAGATTAATTTAGACATAGGTTGAATACTTAATAATATATTAACAAAACAAAATTAGAGCACCAAATGACGGCACGATAACTGCAATCATATATATGCAGATTCTGGATACTCCCAGTCTCGTAGCTGAGGGTTCTAAAGGGATGAAGAAGAACAACATCTTTAAGGAGAAACCGCCACAGTCAGATGCATCCACAAGCAGCTGTTGCTGAAGTTGATACCTCTGTATCAAACTTCTGGCATTTCAGATATTTAACTACCAAAAAATTGGTTCCTTTTTTATTCCTAAACGGAATTATTCTCATTGTATTCATGTTTTATATGAACTGCAAATTACATGTAAAATATAGATTATGCGATTTCTGCTTTTTCCTTTTGCTTTCTGTGGGACTAATCTGTTGTGTACAAACACAATTACAATTAATATAGTGGCGGAGGCCTGGAAGAATTACTGATATAATACAATTCATTTCAGCTGATTTATTGTGTGCTTTGCACAGAAAGAGGGTTGTGACATCAAACACTTGATACTGTTTCAAAGGTTAAACATGTAGTTATTTATATATTTTTGGTCCGAATTTTCAAGCCCAACACGTGGACAACATATTTTTGGGTGACGTGTGGCCGTTAGGCTTTCACACATGGGTAACCTGGCTCTAATACCATGAAGGAAGTTGAGGTTCTACCCCAAAACCAATTGGCAATGGGAGGAGTAGCCCAACTACTTATAAGCCCTTGTTAGGTTTCTCAACTTTCCAATGTGGGACTCTTATAACCAGCCGTTCCCCGCCTTTGTCTCCCCCCCTCTGTTCTCTCTCACACCAGAGGAGGAGAACGAAGAAGGTTGTGGGTATGAAATCGTGGAATAAGAGGATGCAAATTGGTAGGTATGAAATCGGATTAGGAGAAGAGAACAAACACAAACCAGAAAGAAAGCACCAGAATAGCCATGGCCAACACGATCATGGCCTCCTCCAAAGTACCCATCTCTTCCCCTTCCTCATCTCCCATTTCAAAGCCTAGAATCCCAATCCAAATCTCCATCCCCAAAATCCCAACCCCCCCAAAACACAAGTCCCAAATTCTCTCCTTTTGAGCGTCCCTCTCCGCCATCGCACCAACCTCACTCTCCTGGGCCCCCCTCATTCGCAGAGGGGATAGAGAAAGAAGCCCTCCTTCGTGGTGGTTGGTTGGGTGGCTCAGTAATTTTGGGGGGTAGGGTGAGTTGGGTTCTGTTTGTGCAGTGAGGAAGAGAGAGAGGAAGAGACGGGGAGAGAGAACAAAAAAAAAAGGAAAATAGCACTTAATGCCACCATTTTTTTTAATTTTAACACCACATTTTCTCATAAATTTTGCAAATATCACCTATAAAAGCATATTTATTGCCCACTTATCGGCCATATAACACTTTTAGTCAGTTTTCGCGCTCTCTCTCTCTCTCTCTCTCTCTCTCTCTCTCTCTTCATCTAGCTAACTACGCCTCTTCTCAAGAAAAAGAAGATCAAGAACAACCTACAAAACTCACAGCTTTGCCCTCAAAACCCAGTTCTTGCTCTTCCTCTCTGTTTTCTTCTCTACCCAAATCCAAACCTCAACTTCATCTTTCTTCGAATCTCTTCTGCAACCTAAACAAACCCAAACAAAACCATCTTTTCTGAATATGACAGCATTGTTAACTAAAATCATTAGAAGAATAACCAACCCGATGAGGGGGCTTATGAGTGCGCGAAGGATAACGAGGTGCTATTGGATCCACATCCACAGAAGTTGAAGCAAGCGCCGAAGGAGAAGAAAGATTATTAGTGTAAGAACTTATGACATGTTTCCTGCGAGAATACACTTGAGTAATAGGACGAGAAGTAACACAAGGATTAGAAGGGGTACTAGAAATAGGAGAAATGTTAACATTGTTAGAATAAGAGAAATCATCATTAGTAGGTGAAAAAAGATCGATATATATGAGTTCAGAATTCGATAAAGTAAGAGAACTAGTAGGAATGGAGAAAAAAGGATTATGCTCAAGAAAAACCACATGACGAGAGACATACAATTTTTGTGCACTAGGATCATAACAACGATAACCTTTTTGTCCTTCGCCATAACCAAGAAAAACACACATAGCAGAGTGAGTAGATAATTTTGTATGTTTCACAGGAGAACGCAGAACAAAACAAGTACAACCAAACACTTTCAGTCAGAAATAATCAGGACTGTTACCATACAATCTTTCAAACGGAGATATGCCAAAGGTGAGAGATGTGGGAATGCGATTAATCACATGATTGGCAGTCAAAACTGCTTTGTCCCAAAAAAAATTTGGGACATCAGCAGAAAGCAACATAGACCTGGCAGTTTTAACAATATGTCGATGTTTTCTGTCGGCAACATCGTTTTGTTCAGGAGTGGCAGTGCAAGAGAATTGGTGTATGGTACCATCTGAGGCGAGCAAGTCAGTGAAAGCATGAGAGGTATATTCACCACCCAAGTCACACCGAAAACATTTAATGACACTAGAAAATTATGTATGAACAAGGGTGTGAAAATTTTGAAAAATAGAAAAGAAATCAAAGCGGCGTTTCATAAGATAAATCCAACAATAACGAGAGTAGTCATCAATAAATGAAACATAATATCTAGCGCCCCCTTTACTAGAAATAGGAGCTGGGCCCCATACATCAGAGTGAATTAAATCAAAAGGTGCTAAAGAAATAGAGGAACTTCTAGTAAAAGGTAATGCAGAAAATTTGGCAAGTTTACACCCACTACAATCTGAAATGTCATGACAATTGAAATTGCCTAAAGCTCCTGTAGAAACTTAATATTTCAAATGAGAACCAGAGACATAACCAAGACGAGAATGCCAAAGGTAAAAATTAGACGACTTAGGACTCAAACAAAAAGACGACAAATCAATAGACGAAGCCACCAAGGCAGGAATCTGGAGCTTCTCCAACACATATAATCCTCCCTCTCTACGGCTTGTCCCAATCAACTTCTTGGAGTGAGGATCCTGTACATAACACGAAGTAGAAGAAAATTGAACAACATAGCCAAAAGCACATAATTGACTAATAGAAATCAAATTCAAGGTGAGTTGAGGAATTTAATAGACATCAGATAGACATAGGCCAGAAGTTGTGATAGAGCCGATACCAGCCAATGACATAGAAGTGCCATTGGCAGTCAAAACAGAAATTGACGTAGACAAAGAAGACAATGAAGTAAACAATGACAGATCACTAGTCATATGATGTGTAGCGCCTGAGTCAAAGACCTAAGTGGATGGGGATATACCTGAAGAAGATGAGGAAGGCAAACCTGAAGAATGGGAAACCATGGACAATGCATTAGACTGATGGGTAGAACAAAGTTTCTGAAATTTCTCTGTAGTAAGCGACACTGTAGGACTGGTGGAAGATTCGCAATGGGATGAAACAACTGCAATTGTTGGAGATCGTTCGGGCGGGAAGACTTGATGTGGTTGGGACTTCTTATTAAGGAGTATTGGACATTGAGATTTCCAATGACCTTTTTCTTTGCGAAAGGCGCATTCATCAGCTGCAACTCTAGGGCGTGGCTTATTTTGTGAAGAAGGAAAGGACCGAGATTGGGCAGCGAAGACTGTCTGGTTTGGCAAAGGAAGAAGACCCGCGCCAGCATGGGATGTTAAGCGAACCCCTTCAACTAATAATTCATTGAGAACATAATCAACAGAAGGAAGGGGATTACGATGAAGAATAGAACCACAAAGTGCTTAAACTCATCTCGGAGAGCCATGAGAAATTGAACAAGGCGCTGCTCTTCTCTGTATGTACAATAAAGATCAATAGAGCTAAGTCCAGAAGGTTCAGTCAATGCAAGTTGATCCCAAAGTCCAGTCATAACATTATTAAAATCTTGAATGCTTTTATCTCCTTGTTTGGTGGCTCGAAGATCACTTTATAATTGATAACGTTTAGCAAAGTTGGATCTCTTGTACAATCTTTCTAAGTGTTCCCAAATTTCCTTAGATGTACCAAATTTTGCAAGTTGCATACCGATCGAGATGTCCACGGAATTATTGATCCAAGTGATGATTTTAGAATTTTGCATCTGCCACGAACTCAACAATTCAACATACTTTTCTGCTTTTTTATCAGATGGGACAACAATATCGCCAGAGACAACCCCACATTCCTTTTCCCATTAGAAAGTTCTTCATAACATAGGCCCAATAAAAATAATTAGCACCATGCAATTTCACACTGATAGCTTGAAGAGAATCATCTTTTTCACTAGCCATGTGGAAAACAATATGGAAGAGACAAGAACCAAAAGCAGCGGAAACTAAAATAGATGAAAAACCAAGAAGACAAGAGCAGACGACACCAGAAAATGCAGTAGCAAATCAACAAGGAAACACAGCAACACGAATCAAGAAGGCATAAGGGGGAAGAACAAAAAACCATCAGCAACCTAGGAGGATCACTCTGATACCATGTGAACAATTCAAGCAGAAGCAGAGAATGTCAATATATTCACAAAACAATTAAATTATATAGCTGCTGTACACTTACAATATATAGGCATATAAAGATGCCCTAGATAAGTAAAAGACCTAACTACCCTTAAAAGACACAGACTCAAATATATAATATATTGGCTGTACAATTGTCACAAGCATGTCTTGGCATTAGGTGGCCATTGTTTGAGCATTTTGGTCCAATTTTGGGGGGTTTTGAAGTTAGGATTTACATGCCCTCTTCAAGAACAGCTTCTCCAAAAAATGAGTTGTTGGGAATATGTAAGTTTTGATGTTAAATTGAATTTGATTACTGAAATTGGAATTGTGATTGATTTTGTCTGTATTTTGTGTAGAAAGTGAAGTATTGGGATTGATTTTGTTTGTCTGAAACAACAAATGTGTTGGTTCTTTGTTGATTTATTCTTGCATTTGGTATTGGGATTTTCTAAGAACTTGTTATGATTATATCATAGTGAGGTAGCATTGTTGATTGCTATTGCAATTGTATTGTGATTTTATTGCGGTTGTATTGTAGTGGTATTGCTTTTGTATTGCTATGGTATTGCTGTCATATTGATTTATTTTTTTGGGTGTGTTTTATTGATATGTTACTGTAATTTAATAAGAATATATGTTGATATCATTTTTCTTTATCTACTTGTGATTTGTGAAGGAGTTGAGATTATTCTTGGCTGAAGTATTATTTACGATCTCTCTCTCTCTCTGCTCTTCGTATTTTTCTCAACATTTATGTGTTAATTTAATGCCTGGTATTGTTTTGGAACCATAATCATTGTCAATCTCATTGTTTCTTTAAAAGATTACTGTGAAATTGTTACTCCATTTTCTTCTTTCCTTTGTTTTAAGATATTTTTGTTCGGAGAAAAAGAACTTTGTTTTTGTAATCTAAAAGACTAGGTACTCTTGGTGAGTGTTTTTTGATCTGCAAGATCCAGAATTTATGTCTGTCAGTTTACTACTTTTGAACTTGAACTTTGGTTGTCTAAACTTGGGCAAGCTTTGTTGAGATTCATATATTCTTGACACATATGTCATCCACCTTTTGCCTTTCTAACCATTACTGAATTGGCCAACCACACGGGGTAGGTGGCCTCGATGATGAAGCCGATGGAACGAAGTTTGTCTACTTCGGTCTTCATGGCTTCGTATTGTTCAGCATCGTACGATCTTAGCTTTTGGTGACAGGACCCGACCCAAATTCCACTTTGGAATCCGAGCCAAACCTTGTTCGTGATCGACACCTGGAGGGTGCCGAGCACAATTGACTTGGTTCGTTCCCTTTTTTTTTTTTTTTTTTTTTTGGTTTAAAAACTTAATTTCCCTTAAATCCTGACTTCTACCGAAAATTCGGCAGAGTCTCCCCTGTAAATAGAGTATTCCCAAAATTTACACCTGTCAACAAGCACTTAAATATATACACCAACTGCCAGTATACAAAAATAAGTAAGTTCCAACAGTTAAATAC
>NC_024128.1:22016218-22043757 GCF_000346735.1 Prunus mume
AATGTCCTGTGGTGGCTCTCGGATGCACGTCTATAGCCTGGGGGCGCAAAACATTAAAAAGGTGAGTGGACCCAAAAACAAAGTTTAGAAAAATAGATAAGAAACATACTAACCCCATAGTAAAAAAACAATTACTCAAAACTAAATCTTTCCCTTAATTATATCTGTACAGAAATCCATGTATTCATATATTTATGTATATATATATATATATATATATATACCAATCATGCTCGATGTCAACAATAATCTCTGTAAGACATTGAAATCAATTTAAGACTACCACCTAGGTGTACCCCATTTATTTCCGTCAATTCCTGTTATCCGTCAATTCCCTTCGCAGGTCTCGGTGACACAAGGTCGACTCGAGCCGCAACCTCGCAGGATTCAAGGGACCGTAGTCAACCTGATCCGCAATCCTGGCTCCGCACGAGTCCGGGTACCATAGAACTCGTGGGGCAACTATCAAGCATGCTGACTAAACCGAAGGCAACTAATAAAATTCGAAGGCAACCGTATATCTGGGTACCTAAGGTGGCTTAGAAAATAATAATAATAATAGTAATAAGCAAAGTTTGTTAAAAGGTCTGATAAATAACGGAATTTCTGTTAAGGCTGGACTCTGCTGCCATTTATCTGATGTTTAACTAAAATTCTCTTTTCCTATATCTCTAAAGGATATTCCACTCGGCAGCATGCAAATCAAAATATTTAAAAGCATGTGTCACATATAAAACACTAATCTTTGAATAAAACTTATTCAAAATCAAATACTGAAACTAAATTGCATAAATTCATTTATGAAAACAAAGAGTCCACTCACTGTTGGTCCAAGCTCGCTGGACCTTTGGAAGGTCCCTCCTGTGGGTCAACTGGTGCCCGAGTGCATGATTCAAATACCATATTAAAATATATTAATAAAACTGCTCGGTATAAATATTTAAATAAAACCCTGACCCCCGGCTTCTAGAAGTGCGTGCATCAATTTAAAGTTATTCATATGCCCACATTACGTTCCTTTAATCCTAGGACATTCGTCCCGTGAATCTGGTTTCGCTCGGACGGTTAGATTCTTCACGATCATACGATCGACGATTCTAAATCCTTAACCCTAGGGTTCGCAATTTCGGAGTATCCGGGACCCCGATTCACGATCCGTCGAATCCTACACAATCCTGGCAAGGTCTAGATTAACATATCTAAAAGTGATCACGACCCAACAGTTCGAAGCTATTGAACCCGGATAACGCACACTAAATAAAAGTCCACTTAACACTCAAACGACTTCCGAATTGAGATCTGCGAATTTCTACACACTCGTGAGAATACGAAGATTATTCTAAAACTAAGAGTGGTCCCCACCAGACTGCCCATGCGCTGCCACACGTGCCGGCAGTTTGGGTGGCTTGAGAAATTTCTGGCGGCCGAAAAAACTCCAAACCGCCTGCCCAAACTCCTAACTTAGGTAAAACACCCAATTTGGAACCACTTTTGTTCTTGGACCTACCCCAAAAATTGGCCGAAAGTGGCCGGAATCCTACCCTCAAAACCGGCTGAAACTTAAGTTGAGAATCGAACGATCTACGCTTGAAATTTCTAAAATCCTACCCAACGAGCAGCTAAGTCATGAAAAATAGGTAGGAATCCATACATTGATTGTCCGATTTGGTAGCCAGACGACGGAGATCGAAGGTTGTGAAAATCGATTGAAACCAGCGGGTTTTTCTCCAATTTCCAATGAGCTCCGAGGTCGGTGACGACTGAGGCTGGTTGGGACGTGATGGGGGAAGGATGACGGTTCGAACGGATCCTGTCTCGTGGCCGATGGTTCACGGTGGCAGTGGTTATGGAGGAGAGAAGGTCGCGGGTTGAAACAGGGGGGGCTGTGTCGCTAGGAAGAAGAGTGAGGCAGGAGAGAGAAAGTCAGTTGTTAAAAAAATTCTGGTCTCCAAAATTACCATTTTGCCCCTTGAAGTATTTTGACTGTATTTTCTTCGTTCTAACTCCAAATCGAGCCCACTACGTGTCTACGGACTCGTTTCGTCGCGCTCTACGCAACGGTGTAAACAAAATTTCCAAATTCTTCTCTAGTCAAAAAGTTAACTTCTCAATTACTAAAATAGTATAACGGCAAAATTGTCATTTTCCCTTAATAAACTAATAGTTAAATATTAATTAAGGTTTGGGTTATTACATTTGGGGCATGATTTTATGGCAGATGACAACGTGAGAGATACCGGGCATGTCGTCTTATGACCAGGCAAACACCTCAGAATGATCGCAAAGAAATTGGATGAAATCAGCTCGAAGGGCAGTAGTAAGGGTAGTGCCGATCTTGACATGCCAATCAGGGTGGTTCTCGGGAAGAACCACCATTTCCATATCTTTAATCGGTGGGCTTGCAGGGTTAGCATTTCGTCTCTAGGATCACTGGTCATTCAGTGAGGTTGTCGTTCGGCATACTAGTCACAAAGAGTGCTTTATTGGGGGCACTCTGTGTAGTTGACCTAAGTGTCGTGGCGTAGCAAGTGTGTTCACTAAGCTAATCTCCTATGATGGCTCCTGTTCCGTAGAAGGTAGGGAATTTCATGAGCAGCCTGTGAGGGAATGATGTTCGACCAGTTATGACATTGTATGCCGTTGGGCAGTCAACGATAAGAAATTAATCATATACCATTGTCTTGCATAGCGCCATGCCTAATGCCAAGGACAAGCTGACATTGCCAACCAGCTGAACCAAGTCTCTAGGAAAACTAAGAGGATGAGTGAGCTGCTAATTTATGTACTTATCATTTCTTCGAAAGTATCGGCAAAAATAACATTGACTGAACTGCATGTCTCGACTAGGACTCACCCTACGTAGAAATTGGCAACCTCGGCTTGAATGATCATGGGATCGTCATGCTGGAAGATGATCTCTTCTTCTTCTTCCTCATAGAAAGTGATGGATTCCCATTGGATCTTTGGCACCTTGTTGTGTCATGCATTTTCAATGCCGAACACTTAGGGGTAATAGGCAGCACAGACATAGCTCTTCATGGATCGATTGGATGTCCCAACAAGGGTGGGGCAGCAGCTGATTGTACTAATCATGTTGATCTACCAATTGGGCATTAGAGCGGGTGCGTGTTCGGGGCCAAGGATATATTGATCTAGTTTGCCTTCCCAAATAAGGCGCTCGATGATCTTCTTCAAATTGATACACTGTTTGGTATCGTGGCTGTTATGTTGGTGATACCAACAAATTTTTTCTGTATCCTTGTTATTCTGCTTATTGGGTTTTCAGTTAGCTTATTTGGGATTAATCGCTTGCTCGTTCACGAGGAGGGCTTCATATGTGGTGTTGAGCAAAGTAAAAACCTCATGCCTTTGATCATGGTTCGGTAGGGGTCCTCGACGATGGTTCATGTTAAACTTTCCTCTATTTTTCTTCTAAACCCTAAACCCTAAACTTTCCTCGATGATGGTTCATGACTAAAAGTCTTCCTTTCATTTACTGCCCGAGTGATAAGTGTTACGTTTGTCTAGGGTAGAATATGGAGGCTTCTGTGCCGAGAACTTTTGTTGATCATAAATACCAGAATCTCCTTGCTCAGTCGAAGGCCCAATTTTTGAGTTGAAGTATTTGCTTTCGCATGAATGGAAGCTTGCTTCATTAATTCATCGTATGTATTCCAATTACTTTTGTGAACCATGTATCATAAATAAGATGACAGAAGGCCACTTTTGAAGGTGTTGAAGGCTGCCCTATCATCGGTCTTTGGACACCGTGACTATTCATGGCTAAATTGAGCATCGTATTCCCGTAAGGGTTTAGGGAATAAATAGTCAACCGAATAAAAGCGATCAATCTGGATCATGAAATGGTTAATACAAATATGTTTTAACTTATCAAAGGAATCTACCGCACCTGGCTCTAACCGGTAAAACCAGTTAAGTGCTCTTCCGGTGAGCGTAGAAGGGAAGAGGAGACATTATCCTTCATTTCCTAGACCCTTGCATCCTAATGCCGATTGGAATGTGTGTAGGTGAGCTTGACTCCTATGTAAAATGGTACTCATAGAGTTTGGACATCTTTATCTTGCTTGGAATTTTTAATCTGATCGGTAAACGGTCTCAACCGAAGCTTGTTCCAGGTCAATTCTTGTGAGGGAAATTTGTCATCTTCCATCTTTTTAACCTTCTACAGGAGGAGAGGAACGACTGTATCTCTGTTGGGCAGATCCTTTTCTTCTCGGTAACCTACCGTCTGGCGTGGCTACCTTCCCGTGCGAACCTCGAAGTAAAGTGACTCCTTTCTACTTGGAGTTGTCGAATGGTAGGCACTTTCGGGGGTTTTGGATGGGATGTTCTTTGGATCCAAGTCTCATGTGCCTTCTAGATCAGCCAACACCCGCATTCAGGAATCATTAAGTCGTGCTTCAATTCTGATCAGTGACTCACCCATTTCCACCCGTCGATCCATTAGTCTATGCCGACAATCGGAATAGACCTTCTGGGGCAAATGTGGCTTGTTCTTGGGAGCAGGGATGACTAAGTGCTTGGAAAGGGCAGGTTAGGCAGTCGTTGTGCCTTTCCCCTTCCTTTTCCCATTGGGTCTGTGTACACTCTAGAGAGACTAATTGGCTTGAATGTTTTGGGTTTGTTGCTGATTTAGCTGCTTTTGTGTTTCATCCACTTTGGATGAATGTGTTCATGCATCTTTGCCATGTCCTGTCGTATTATCGCATTTTGAGCCGTGTTCGGTTTCGGTAGCTTTTTGGAGTGTAGTGGGACCTGCATTCAGCGTGCAAGGGGGCATCGCTGTACTCTCCAGACCCTGTTTCCTAATGGTGACTCGTCAGATGATAAGAATAACGGAATAGAGGAAGTACCCATCATGGCTGGGTAAAGATTGTGGATCGATTAGTGACAATATTCCCACAGACGAAGGCAAACTGTTGATGCACAAAAATGATTGAACACTTTTGGGCCCAACTTAGAGATGATTCCACGTTCGGCAATGCCTTGGGCACCAGTGTAGTTCTGGCCGAAGACTCTCTAATGTTTAAGTTAGTACTTAGTTTGAAGTAAATAGTGATCTGAATAGAGTAATGGCTAGGTAGCTGAATGTCACAATTACCTCGTTTTGGGGACTTCAGCCCCTATTTATAGACTTTGGGAGGTGGGCACCTTTGAGTGAGATTTCGATGTAGGATTGCGGGCACTACTTGGGAAGGCACCATGTGTCCTTGTGAGAAATTACTATGAAGTGCAGTCTTTAGCCAGGATTTGCAGGTTGGGTTACCGAAGGCTCACCGCCTGCCGGGACGTAAATAGATCGTCAGGTTTTGTGGGTCCTCCTTGTGGATCCCTTGCTCCATATGTCGTTCTCTGATTGGCCAGTCAAATTTCTTATAATTTTTTTTTATAAAAAAAATGGATGTATGTGTTTCAAACTTGGTTTGATGGAATTAAGAGGAATATTCGGTGGGTAACCACCGAATTCGTTTATGGTTTTCGGTTGCAGCTTATCGAATTTGTTTTCGTGTTTTGGTGCGTAATAACTGAATTTGATTTTGAGTGTGTACTTAATATTGTCTTTTGAGGCAACACATTTAAAATTTCTACTAATAGGTGGGCAAAAACTTTAGCTCATTAGATGGGTTATATTTAAAATTGGATGCATGTTAGAGAATATAATAGTATTCTTAGTGAAATTCGTATGAAATTGTTGAAAATGGATGTATAGACAGTGGCCTGACGATTTGACTGTTGATTAAGTGTGTTTTCTTCCATGATCATCAAACTTTGTTCAGTTGCTTCTTTTAATTTTTTTATATTTATTTTGGTATTTTGTGCTTGCCATTAGTTCATGCTATATTATCATATTTCAGGTTATATGGGAACCTTACAAAAAGGGAACATCACCCATTTCCAGATGTTGTATTCTACTCAAGGATGCTCAAGTGTTGTGATGTTGTTGAGCCCTTGTAATACCCTGAAAAATTCAAAAATGGATTTTCATATTCAAGTGAAAAACAATATTATGGTGAAGAATAATTATGGGTATTTTATCAAGTGATTTTGGACTGAGACTATTGGATTAAGTGCGTTTTCAAGTTGGACAAAAATGTCATTACGTAACATTTTGTAAATTTTTCAAAGGATGTTTAAGAAATTGGGGTTTGACCATTATGATTCTTAGGCAGTACAATAGTTGTCGACTCAATGAACACGTAGGAAATCATTTCTGAATTTTGGGCCAAAATGACCAAAATATCCCTATATGTGAAAATTCCCAAAATACCCTTGTAAGCCAAAAAAAAACAAAACAAAACAAAACAAAATTGCAACATGTAAGCAAAACCATGCTTTTCCCTTCATTCTTCCCCCCTTCCCTTATACATTATCTTCAAAATCTAATCTTGATCTCAATTAGGAGTGAGTTGTTCATCTATTAGAGATGAATCACCTACTCTAGGCTAAGGGTAATAATTGCTCAAGCTAAGATAAGATTGTAGAATAGGAGGAAGAGAAGAAAAAAAATCTCTAAGGTGAGTCAATTTCATATTTTTGGTTTTAACTTTGTGGTTGTGTGATTTTTGTCCCTCAAAGAGTAATTTGAGTCACTTGAGTGAGAAATTGAATTGGAAGAGTTTGAACTTCCATTTTCGGGTTTAGGTGGATAGAACAATTTTTCAAGTGTGGATGTTTATGATTTTGGTTCCATTTTGAGTTTTTGATGAGTTCTAATGATAGGTATGAAGTTTAGAAGAGTTTTAGAAGCCTTAGGAACAATCTGGGGGTAATAGAATGTTTGAAAACAACTTAGAACCAAATCTAGAAAATGTCATTTTCTGGATATTTTCAGCCCGCAAGCCTCATTTTGGCTCTCTTTTTCTCCCAATACTTTGAGTGTTTGAGGACTCCATTTGTTGGGTTTTAAACTAGACTTGGAAAGGAACAAAAACAAATTGGTTTCGTCGAATTCAGTTGAGTTTTGATAGGTCAAACACATGTGCAGAATTTGGAAGAAAAAAAAATCTCTTTTCTGTAGAAAACCAGCCATGGGTCCAACTTTGGAGCTAGTTTTCTCCTTCGTTTTAGCTCCATTTGAGTGTGGTTTGTTGGGTTAGAAACTAGAGGGAATAAGCTTTAAAAACATTGCAAGTTTGCCCAATTATTATAGTCAAAATGTCTCACAAAGTCTAGGTTTTAGTCTGGAAAAACAGGGGAAGTTAGCAAATTTTTTTGGGAAGACGATGAACAATAACTAGAAAACAAGCCCACTCTCGGCTCCGGAGAGTGGCGGCTGTTTTGGCAGCCTCCGATGCCATTTTAGTCTATCCAACTCAATTTCTCGATCCGAGTCCGATGGTATAGGTTTCGGGTCGTTTTGAGGGTTGTAGCCAGTCTGTCCTTACAAGTGCACAAGAATGATGTAGTATAGCATTTGACAAGTCCAAGTATCGTTCCCACAAGGATTCCAAATTAATCTAATATTCGAATACCTAAATTAAATCTAACTAATACGCAAGTAAATTTGTAGAGATTGTTGTTGTGAAAGTTTATGAAACGAACAAGAAATTAATCAAGGCAATTAAGAATTAAAACGTTGACTTTTAAAGATAGAAAAAGAATGATGAAGGTCTAGGAATCAACCACAAGCAATTCAAGTTAGATTTCAATGCATTCAACAGATTCTTTCGATTCTTTAGATGATAATTCCCGTATCTAAGTCCTTTTCAGGATAGTTTTCCTTAAGTGTAAGATTCTTTTCTAGTTCGACAAAGATCATATACACAATCCTGCAATCTATCCTGGTTAAGGCATAAATTTAACAAGTTGGATTCATTACATTCTAGAAAACGAGAGAACCAAGCAAACCATTATTCTTCCTCAAGCAATAATATAATTCACCACACTTAATCACAAGAAACTAATTGAATTATATTGCGATTTCTGCCTCAAATTCATCTTCCAATTTACAAGATGCAAAGCCCTAAGGTGATCAATCAAAGAACTTAAACAAATAGCAACAATTAAAATAGTGATTAAACATTCATCTAAAAGAAACTTAGAATCCATTAAAAATCATAACTATCCATGCTCGGGCGTCATCCTCACCCTAGAGAATAATTTAGCTACTCATGTTCAAAGAAAACATAATTCAAAAACTAGAAAACATAAAATAAAACTTATGGATTGTGACGATGGCAGCGGCTCTTTGACTCTCCTTCAAATTCCAGCATAAGAGAACCCTATTTTCTGGTCTTCTTTAAATAAGGAACAAATCCTCTTTTGACTTGGTAACTATGCTTTCCTAGTTTGGCTTCAATTGTCTTTGATGAGTTGGCATCCTAAATCCTACTAGATATAGGATCAGACTTTAGAAAATAACTCCACATCCTAATAGACAATTTCCAAATTCAATTGACATAAATTGGACTCCAAGGGTTGGACTTCAAAAGGATTATTTTACAAAACCCGCAGAACACATTCTGCCAAAACTGTCTGTACTAAAATGGCCATAACTCTCACACACGTCCGAATCACGAACCGTAAAATTCTACAGAAAGCTAACATCTGTATCTTTCCAACAATATAAGGTTCAACATCTGGTTCGCTTTGAGGAAGTACAGTATATTCTGTCAAGTTGACTGTTCTGCACAGCACATTTTGCTCCTAAGAGCCTCGGGGCTAGGGTTTCGTAGAGAATATGCTGAGTTTATTCTCTACCCAAATTTGTAGGGATCGAGTCAGACTTAGATAATATCTTATTTAATGATATTATCTTCTCTTTATTAAGGATAATATCTAAATTAAATGATAATATCTCTTTTTATGAAGATAATATCTGAATTAATGATATTATCTTCTCTTTATTAGGAAAATATCTAAATTAATGGTATTATCTTATTAAATAAAGATAATATCCCATTAATTAAGATATTTATCCACGTGGCGTGCCCTGATTGGAGACGAAAATATATGCTCCCACAAATGCCCCCAGCTTCTGCATGGCGCTTGTGTGGCATGTAGGAAATGAAATTATTTTTTTCCGAGCTCTCCAACTGTGTTTGGGCTTTATTCTATGAGTTGGACTCCTTTGCCAATCAGATTTCCAATTAGTGTAGGCTTCTGACTGTTGTTGGAGTTGGATTCCCAGTAGGAATGAGCTTGTGATTCCTCCTTGATCCGGGTTGTCCAACCTGTATAAATACAGGGCTTTTCTTCACTCTTTCTCACATAAAAAACTTAACTTCTCTACCTTCTAGCTTGAAAAAGATCTTGGAGAATTTGTACTGCTTGTTGAAGAGAGGAATTGTGGTGCATCCAAAGTAAGTCGAGCTCGTAAAAATATATATATCCATACATATATATATATTTTCACTTTCGGCAGTAAGGTGGTGGTCCAACATGGGTTGCAAGTTCGTGGGTTTGTGGGCAAAAATCTGGAATGGAGCTATGCTTGCATGTGCTGGGCTTGAAGGGAGAGCATGGAGGAGCCAAGCCCAAGGCAGAAGGATGGAGACGCTGGGCTCCAGAGCTGAGGTAGGAGACGCGATGGGCCTTGCGCACCACGCAGGCGCTAGGCAAGTAGACCACATGAATTGGGCGCGCGCTGTCGTGGAGCAAGGGGACTCGCGCGTTGCTGGGATGAAGCTGGGCCATGCTGGAGTCGGGCCGCATGCGTGCTAGCGGGCTGCTCGTACTGGGCTGGAAACACTGATTGGCTGCTCATGCTAGGCTGCCTCTTTTTTTTTTCTTTTTCTGCCAGCTTTTTTTTTTTTCGTATTCTAACTTGTAGAATTTTTTCTTCTCTTCTTGCAGTTATTCATTGACCAACCATGTCTTCCAGAGACGATAGCATGGCTCCACGCTCTCAAGTGCCTTTGTATTTGTGGGGAGGTTTCGAAGTGTACAAGAAGAGGTTTGTGGCCAACCTGCACCGTGTTATGGATGAAGGTCAATTCCAAAGGTGGCAGGCTGTGTATGCTTCTGCGATTCCTAACGACGTGCATATCAAGTTGGCGAAGCCTTTGACCGATGTCGTGCCCTGCGTGGATGCGAATGATCCAAATGCCAGAATCATGACTTTCCGTCCCTTTTACTTCTCCTTCGGCTTCAAATTCCCGATGTCAAAGCTCTTCAAGGAGGTGTTCTGCGCCCTGGGGTGTGCTCCGAGTCAGTGTACTCCGAACGTCTACCGGGCGGTCATGTGTTTTGAAAACCTAAGCCGTTTCTTCATGTTAGAGCTGACGGTGAGGGAGTTCTTCTATTTTTTCAAAGTGATGCACTTTGAGGAGTATGCCCAAGTTCGCATCTACAAGGTCAAGCTGTTTGACAGTCTTAGTCAAGGAGATCACGCGTGGCATGACGATGTGTTGGAAGTCAGCGGACGGTGGGAGGGCGACGTTGGTGATGGCCCACTTGTTCCCATCACCTATTGCGATGGTATGTCTTTTTGCGGCTTTTTTGATATGTTCCTTTTTATTTGAACTTCTTGAACTGTGGCTAACTAACTTCTGTCTTCGGCTTGTAGTGAACGACATCAACAAGCAATTGGAGCTCGGGCCTGACATGGCTAAGGTCCGCCGTCCTTTGAACATCCCCCGAAAGTTTCGTGAGTGGCGTTGGCTGTTGAGTGAGTATCGGGAGGAAGGCGGTGGTCTACCCCCTGCTAAGGATGTCGAGAGATGGAAGCAGAATGGTCCGGACCCTGATGATCTATCTGTTGAACAGGAGGAGTGCTCTCCTGAACCCCCATAAAAAAGGAAGGCTGATGTCAAGTCTTCGAGAACTCAATCTACTTCTTCACGGGCGAGGAATGTGTCTCCATTGAGGAAGAAGCCAAAGCTCCCTTCTGCTAAGAAGACCCAAGTAGAAGTTGTTCCCGCATCATCTACTAGGGTCAAGCATCTTGTTGGTGCAGATAGCAAGAAGATTGGCGGTATGCGCAACATAAGGGATGTTCCTCTTAAGCCTCTTGTTGATGAGTTTGGAGATCATGATTTGCTCTCCGAAGTGGTCCGTGTGGGGTCTAGCTCACCTATTGAAAGGCAAAGAGATGCAGATTTTCCTCTCCGAAGTTTGGGTCGCTTGCACCAATCGAAGAGTGGAGGTCGATGTAGGAGGTCTGCTCACTCAACCAACCATCATGATCTAACTGTTGAGTCACGTGCAGTCAAAAGTGGAGTTGATTTGTCGCCACAAATTCCTTTGGAAGTGAGGTTGGCAGAGGCTGGGAAAGCAAGAGAGTCATCTGACCCGGTGAAAGGTTCTTCTGCAACATCAGCGGCTGATCCAAATGTGGACAAGTCTAGCCCTGCAGGGGATGCGGGCGTGTTTGATCTGCTCAAGACGCACTTTCTATCAAGTCCATCCTCTTGTGCTGAGCTGGTTGATCAAATCCGTCAGGCTGGCGATCTTGGTACTTTTTCAAGTCTTTCCTTAGAAAAACAAAGGGAAGCAACACTTCATCTGCTTCAAAAAGGAGTAGTTTACTGCTGAGACCATTTGGAACTCGTCTGCTGTTGCTCCATCTTCTGCTTAGCTCAGTGAGTTAGAGAAGAGGAATGCTGAGCTAGTTAGCAAACTTTCTGCCGAGCAGACCCGTTATGAGAAGAAGATGTCTGATTTGCCGGCGATGATATCTGAGCTGAAGAGTTCCCTTGCTGAGAAGGATTTCAAGCTTAACTATTCTGCTGCTAACTTGGCAAGTCAAAAAGATGCTTACTTCCACCTTGAGCGCAAGAATGCCGACATCTCTCATAGCTATGACAAGCTTTTAGCTAGATTTCATGCCTATCATGAGTCTGCTGAGGAATCCAAGTCCGAAGTTGTCATGGACGCGTACAAGTTAGGCTACTTGGACTGCACAAATGGACATGATCCCTTCTATGCCATTGGAGATGAAGACATTAAGGTGCTCTATCTTGACTTGCCCCTTGTGCAAAGTGAGGAGGCTAATGTTGTGAACCCCAAAGGAGCTGAAGAGCAGGTGGCCGAAAAGGGGGTAGCATACATCATAGATCAAAAGTGTGGAGTTGCTGAGAGCGTGGCTGATCAGGTGGACACTGAAAAGGCTGTAGATCAGGGATCTCCTGCTGGCGTTTCAGAGTAGACGAAGATTTCTTTTCAGCTTTTGTAGTCTGCTTTTTCTTTAGAATAATTGGTCTTGTTTAACCATCTTCTTTTTGTTTGAACTTGGCCGGTTGGTCACTTTACTATGGAAATTTCAGTCTTTGTTTTTCAACTTCAATTTGCATATTGTCTTGTGAACTGCTTGAGTAACCGGCTAGTGTCTTGGCTGTACATTTCCGTTAGGATTTTGGAAAAAGTTAGGGTCCTCCTTAAGGGACTCCGGGCATTTTCTGCATTTTCCAGAAAACACTTAAGACGCTTCTGGTCATTGCCCTGTGTATCCCTTAGGACGCTGCTTATGGACAACTATATGACTATCCTGTCCCCCTTAGAAAATGGATAAGAACCTGGATACCTCCCTTAGAAAATTCCTAGCGCACCCTGTGGCCCCCTTAGGATGCTGCTTTGCGGGCTGCATCTCCCGAAGGACGCTTTTGGTCGTCGCCCTGCATCTCCCTTAGGACACTTTTTATGGGCAACTGTATGGCTATCCTGGCCCCCTTAAGAAACGGATAGGAACCTGGATACTTCCCTTAGGAAATTCCTGGAGCACCCTGCGTCTCCCTTAGAACACTTCTTTGCGGGCTGCGTCTCCCGAAAGAATCTTCTAGTTGTCGCCCTGCTTCTCCCGAAGGACGTTGCTTATGGGCAACTGTATGGCTATCCTGGCCCCTTTAGGAAACGGATAGGAACCTGGATACTTCCCTTAGGAAATTCCTGGCGCACCCCGTGTCTCCCTTAGAACACTTCTTTGCAGGCTGCGTCTCCCGAAAGACGCTTCTAGATGTCGCCCTGCGTCTCCCGAAGGACGTTGCTTATGGGCAACTGTTTTTTGTTGTGGCACATTCTGGAATTTGCAGTAGTTGCTTTCCTTCTTCAGAAATGCGCAGTACTCAGTCATCTGTTGGGGACTAAGCCAGTAGGAGGAAGGGTCATGGATAGTATCTTTGGTGGTGGTAGGCGTTCGATTGTTGGGGAATCTCCTTCCCTTCCATGGTGTCAAGCGTATAGCTTCCTCTGCCCCCGGACCGGCTAATTACGTAAGGGCCATCCTGATTGGGTTTCATCTTTTTAGACCCTTGTCTTTGCGTAGTGATGATGGCCTTTCTTAGCACAAGGTCGCCTGGTTGAAACTGTCTGATCTTGGCTCTTTTGTTGTAGTAAGACTTCAACCGCTGTTGATAGGAGGCGACTCGGACAATGGCCTTTTCGCGCTCGCCTTCAAGTAAGTCAGGGTTGAGTCTTATCTGCTCAGAGTTCTTCTCAATACTGCCCACTTCAATGCTTATAGAGGGGACATTGACATGAGGAGGAATGATCGCTTCAGTTTCATAGGCGAGGGAAAACGGAGTTTCGCCAGTTGATCTTCGCTTGGTGGTTCGATAAGCCCATAGTACTCCAGGGAGCTCATCTACCCATAGTAAGCCATTGTCGGTAACTAGCAATTGTGGGCAGCCAAACCAGCATATAATGTTTCTCCAGATAAACCGTTCCACATCAGCTTCTTTAGAGCTTCGGCCCCGATCCATTTAGTAAAGTAATCAGTGGCGACGATCATCATTTCTTTCTTGGCAGGTGCCGTTGGCATGGGGCCTACTAAGTCGATGGCCCATTGCATGAAAGGCTACGGACTGTTCTGCGGATGGTAGATTTCGGCAGGCAGATTAGGAACTGGTTTGTACCGTTGGAAGCGATCACATCTTTTGACATATTCAGTGGAGTCATGGCACATAGTAGGCCAGAAATAGCCTACGTTTAGAACCTTCTGGGTGAGCGACCTGCCCCAGAGTGGTTGCCACACTCGCCGTCGTGAATTTTGAGAGGACCTCAAGTGTTTGAGGGTATTTTATGCAAGTGAGATGAGGGCCGGAGTATGATCTGCGAATGAGCTTGTCGCCTTGAATGTAATATCTCGCGGCTTTCTGTTGGACCTTCCTAGCTTCGGACTTATCCATTGGTAGATTTCCATTCACTAAGTAGTCAATGATGGGCTCTTGCCATGTGGGGTTTTCATCGATCTACATTAAGTCAATTGGCTCTATTTCTTCGATGCGTGGCCGGTCAAGGTGTTCACCTGGGATGAAGCGTCTGAGCTGGGTGTCCAGTGCTGATCCTAGGCTCGCCAATGCATCTGCATGAGTGTTCTCCACCCGTGGAACTTGTTGGATGGTGAAAGTAGGGAATTCTTTCAAAAGTCCTTGGACTTTGTCGAGGTACTAGACCATTCTTGGATGTTTTGCCATGTACTCGCCTGAGGCTTGATTCGTGATCAATTAGGACTCTGAGTAGATGGCCAATCTCTTGATAGATAGTTTTTTCGCTAGGTGCAGTCCTGCAAGCAATGCCTCATATTCTGCCTCGTTGTTTGAAGTAGAAAAGCCTAGTGTGATAGCTTGTTCCAACAAAGTTCCGTCTAGGGTGATTATGACGACTCCTGCTCCCACTCATTTGTGATTTGATGCTCCGTCTACATGCAACTGCCATATGTTGTTAAGTAGGTTTGAATCGGTGTGGGAGGTGTCATCTACTTTTTCCTTGCTTTTCGTGACCATATTTTCTTCTTCGGCTGTCGAAGTAAACTCTACAACAAAATCTGCTAAAGCTTGGGCTTTTATAGTAGTCTTCGGCCGATATAGGAAGTCGTATTGACTGAGTTCGATAGCCCATTTCATGAGTCACTGAGAAGCGTCAGGGCTATGTAGGATCGATCTCAAGGGAAATTATGTCATGACGATTATCCAGTGTGCTTGATAGTAGGGCCTTAGTTTTCTTGCATAAACAACAAGCGAAAAAATGAGCTTCTCCATTTTCTGATAGCGAGTCCCTGCATCGAAGAGAGCTTTTGAAGTGTAGAATACCGGATGTTGTGCCCCCAGCTATTCTCGGATGAGGGCTGAGCTGACAACTGAGTCGGACATCGCTAGGTAGATGTACAAGTTTTTGCCCGGTATCGGTTTTGAGAGTAAGGGAGGTGAAGTGAGGTAGGTTTTCAAGTTTTGAAAACTACTTCGCACTCGTCATCCCACTTGTCTTTGTGTCCCTTCTTCAAGGCTTTGAAAAATGGCCTGCAATTGTCGATAGATCTTGAGAGGAATCGGTTGAGAGCTGCCGCCCTACCCGTTAGACTTTCTATCTCATTTGTTGTGGCAGGTGACTTCATGTTGAGTATAGCCTTGATTTGATTTGGATGTGCCTCAATTCCTCTTTGGGTTACTAAGTATCCAAAGGAATCGGCCGGACGAGACTCCAAACGTGCATTTGCTCGGGTTCAACTTCATGTTATATTTTCGGAGTAGGCTGAATGCCTTGGCAAGGTTCTTGATGTAGTCTGCTCGCTCGGGAGCTTTAACTAGCATGTCGTCTACGTAGACCTCCATAGTCTTGCCAATTTGCTCTTTGAAAAGTTTGTTCACCAGCCTTTGGTAGGAAGAACATAGTTCTTTCTTTTCCTCTTCTCAGCCACATCTGCTTGCAAAACCTCTTCTTCCTCACCTTAAACACTCCTCTTTCTCCCTAGGAAGCCATATTTCCTTTTTGGTGCTCAACTCAAGCTAATTTTGCTTCCATGCCACATGCCTCTCATGCCAAGCTCAAAAGTTTATCTGTAAGCATGCATAAATTACCTGTAAGTTGTTATCATTTTGGCTGGTGAAGGTAACCAAAATACTTCCTAAGGCTGTGCTACCCTTTCGAAGCATTTTTGGGGCTTAATTTTCGAACTCAGACAAAGGGGACAATTTTATCAGTCTGCCCTTTACGGCATCCCGACCCATTTACATAAATTGGCTACTTCACTGGGGATTAGGCCATTATCTTCACCTATGCCTCCAAGAAAGAAGACCAGAAGCAATTCCATAGCTTCCCGAGACGAGCTGGACTACGGTGACTCGAAATCAACGCAAAATGCCTCTCCTGGAGAAGAAAAGCATGCAGGCAAGGGAGCTTTCACCCTCACAGGTCTTGTTGTAGTCATCCATGCTATGGGGGAAACCCAGAGAGAGATGGCAGACACAATCAAAGAGCTAAAAAGCTCAGTCTCCAAGTCAAGCAAAGAAAACGAAAGACCACCTCAAGAGGATTCTGCCGCTACCAGAAAGGGTTCTGAACAAAAGGGACCATCTTTTGTCACTCACAAAGATGTCATTGGCATGTTGGAGAAGAAACTAAGTCAAAGCCAAGAGGATTGGAAGTATATTCCTCAGCTGCCGTATCCATCAAGCTTACTCCAGCAGCCATATCCTAAAGGCTACGAAGCACCAAGCGTTGTCCTTTTCGACGGAAGGAAATGGAGCCCAAAGGAGCACGTCAACCATTTCATTGATGCCTTGGGACCACATGCTGGTGATTATAATCTCCGGCTTCAAGAATTTTTGAAAAGCCTTACCGACCATGCCTATACGTGGTATACAACTTTGGCACCAAGCTATGCCTGTTCTTGGGAGGATTTGGCAAGCAGGTTCTGTAAAAAAATATTTCCAGCATGAGGAAAGAGTTACTACCACTCAGCTCAACAACACTCACCAAAAACATGGAGAGGATCCCGTGGACTTTGTGCGTAGGTTCCAGGACCTAGTGTTGGATTGCTACGATGAGAAAGATGAGGAGGCGTTTGTTGAAATTTGCATCAGCAATATCGTGGCAGATGATAGAGTTTCTTTAGACAATATTGGCATCAGTCAATTTTCTCGGCTGCTGGAAGCAGTAAGGAAAACAAGCATGTCTGTCAAACTAAATGGGCAAGAAGCTTGGAAGAGTGAAGAGGAAAAAGTACACCAGACATTAGATGAGGATGAATCATTTAGTGACTACAATTCATGCAAAAGAAAAGACAAGGAGACGTACCCGCCACTGTCGTTCAATGATGAAGAATTCCATGTCATTCTTGACACAATGTTTGCTAATGGTGCAATCAAACTCCCCAAGCCTTATAAAGTCCCTACCAGAGAAGAAAAGGGTGATCCTAGGTACTGCCGTTATCATCAGTTTGTGGGTCATCCAACCATTGCTTGTAAGACTATGAAGAAGATCGTGCATGCCAGGGTACATGACGGAACTCTTGAGTTGCCCTCTAGGAAGCAAGCTTTTGATGAAGACCCCTTACCAAAATGAAGGGGAAATGAGATAGTTGTTGTCATTACATGCTATGATGACTTGCTCGATGATGACATATTGCGTCACCCGTGGAAGAATGACCCATAGCCATTAGAGACTATTTGGGATCCTTGCGAAAACATGGAGAAAGCCTACTGGCATAAATATTCAAAATCCTCGAGCTATAACACCCCATGGCTGCTTGCTAATGGGTGGAAGAATGGTTCCTGCAGCGAAGTATTCACATTGGACATGCTGGAATTACACCACTTGGGGGCTTCCTTTGGTCGGCAAGATTATCAAGAGACAGTTGTCTTAACCTCTCACGAGCTGCAAATCACTCTTTGATTAATTGGGTTATGAGCCTCATGCAAGTAAAGCAGCAGCTGTGACTCTGTTAAATATCTTTGCAGAGCATGGTAGCCTTGTACAACACATGCCAAATACATGCCAACCTAAGCCACAAGCTTTCATGCTATTACAAGTCATGCACACTCCTTGGTCCTTTCATACTTGGGGGCTTGATTTGATTGGAGTATTCATCAATGCAAAGTTGCTCAAGCCTTACTACTGCTAAGTTAATCTTATGTCAAGCACTTTCATTTATTGCATTTCCTTTTGTTTTAGACATGAACTTCTTTGCATGGTGCACCATCATGGTAGCAGGGGCTTTGCAATGAGATTGAAGGATTATTTTGAATATATATATACATATATATGTCTCTGGAATTTTATTTTTATACATTTTAAACCTCCTTTACATAAAACGAAACAAAAAAAAAAAAAAAACACGCCACTTAGCAGTAAGACATGCCAAGCAAAGTCACTTGGATGGGGTCCGGGGCCATCAACAAGCAGCATGCCTAAGCAAAATAATATGGGGCATGCATTCTTGAGCTGCTGGAACAACGAAACCACTGTCCCCTTTTGATAAGCAACCAGAATATGCAAAACATTTGGGAATTTTACAAAGACCATGCATATAATAGTCTAACCCCTTTTAGGTATGACAATATGGTGTTTTACAAAGACCAAAATAGCCCAACCAAAAAGCCCAAGCAAAATGATCCACTAAAATTAACCCATATAGCCCAATGTTAGATGAAGATAGCCCATTTGTTTGGAAGGTTGACTTGCTACTTTAAAGGCCCACACAATTGGAGGTAAGAAGCAGCAAAAGCATCAGCCCTTTTACTAAAAGAAACAGAAGCCAGGTATGGAGCAAAGTGTCCACATATGCAGAGCTGCTGGAAGGCTCCAGCACATGGGAAGGAACAATTTCCAAGCACAAAATACCCGAAAAACCAAAGGATATTAACGGGCAAGCTGCTAGGAAGAGAAGCACTCTTCAAAACAACATACATACCCCAACTCCTTCCCCCATCAGACCTAGCCATAGGAAAGAGGAGGAAAGAAAGGAAGAAGATGGCTGGGAATGGAAATCTCCCACTGAAACAGCCGCGAGAAAGGGGCCTGGAGCTCCAAAATATCTCTGATTTTGTGCAAATAGGCAGAGGAAATGTTACCAAGATAAGGAAAGTCAAGGAAGGAGATGAGAAAGGAAGGGAAAAGCTTGGCCAAAATGGGTAGATGCCATTAGGGTTTCTTGGGAAGTGATGGTTTCCAGCGCCTATAAAATGAGGCCTCTTCTACCTAACAAAAACAACCCATGCATGCAGAGCAAGCTTCCTTTCTTACCTGCAAAAGCCTTGCAACCTCGTGCACTATTCACCATCCTTCCCCATTTTCTTCTTCTGGCAAGCTGTCGGAAGAACATAGTTCTTTCTTTTCCTCTTCTCAACCACATCTGTTTGCAAAACCTCTTCTTCCTCACCTTAAACACTCCTCTTTCTCCCTAGGAAGCCATATTTCCTTTTTGGTGCTCCACTCATGCTAATTTTGCTTCCATGCCACATGCCTCTCATGCCAAGCTCAAAAGTTTATCTGTAAGCATGCATAAATTACCTGTAAGTTGTTATCGTTTTGGCTGGTGAAGGTAGCCAAAATACTTCCTAAGGCTCTTTCGAACTCAAACAAAGGGGACAATTTCATCAGTCTGTCCTTTACGGTAGCCCGACCCATTTACAGCTACCGGAAGAAAAAGTCCCTTCTCTCTCTTCCTCGTTTCCTATAAAAAAATACTTGAGTAAATAGACCACACCCGGGGGGTGTTGGCCAAAGGCCCTCCGATGCCTAAGTTAGTTCGAGTGTTTGTAGGAAAACAATAGCTAAGTAAAGGGTACGGAGTTGTATGTATGGTGTGAACCGGGAGGCCAGAGCCGTGTGGAGAAAATATGGAGAGTAGAGAGGGAGAGAGAGCTTTGAGTATTTTTCTCGGGTTTAGGAGTAGGTTTAGATG
Organism: Prunus mume; assembly: GCF_000346735.1. The sequence goes on from NC_024128.1 coordinate 22,035,798, forward strand.
TACCTTGAATGATGAATGAAGTCATCTATTTATAGGAGCATCGGGGCTAGGGTTTTGTAGAGAATATGCTGAGTTTATTCTCTACCCAAATTCGTAGGGATCGAGTCAAACTTAGATAATATCTTATTTAATGATATTATCTTCTCTTTATTGAAGATAATATCTAAATTAAATGATATTATCTCTTTTTATGAAGATTATATCTGAATTAATGATATTATCTTCTCTTTATTAGGATAATATCTAAATTAATGGTATTATCACTACTACAAAAAAGGCAAAAGACAACGGGAATTCACCGTCGTGTATTCGGTCTTCAAATCATCGTGAAATCGACGGTAAAATTCAAGCATTACGGTCCCAAACATATAAGATATACATAAGAAATAATTTAAAATGGAAACTTAAAGAATAAAACTCATATGTACTCGATATAAGGTAGGACTTCCTCCGTATTCTCCAAGACATATAGATGTGCTTGGTTCAACAGGTCGCGATCAACTAAGCTCACTGAGCAACCTGATAATGGCTTTGAAACTCTCATCTTTTGGCTTGAAGGCACTCCAACTGTACTAAGATCAGATAAATGCTCAATACAAAACTTTACAGCTTCTTCAGCTATATACCGCTCAACAATGCAACCTTCGGGACGAGTACGATTCTGTACATACCCCTTTAGCACTTTCATATAGCTTTCAAACGGATACATCCATCTAAAATATACTGGCCCACATAGGTGAACTTCTCTGAAAAGATGTACTACTAAATGAACCATGATATCAAAGAATGAAAGCGGAAAGTATTTCTCAAGCAAACACAAAGTAACTACTACATCTTCTTCCAACTTATCTAGCTTGGAAACATCAACCATCTTTGCACATATAGCATTGAAGAAGAAGCACAAATGAGTTATTGCATACCTTGCAGCCTTTTCCAAAACAGAATGAATTGCCACAGGGAGCAATTGTTGCATTAAGGTATGACAATCATGTGATTTAAGGCCAAGAAGTCTTGAATCTTGTAAAGATACAAGATTTTTTATATTTGAAGAATAACCTTCAGGGACCTTCATACCATAGAAAGAATTGTAAACCTCTCTATTCTCTGCTCTTGACAAATTCCAAGGCCCGGGAGGCAAACGAGTACGTCTTTCTCCATACTTAGGTTGCAAATCAGTTTTGACCCCCATGTTCAATAAATCTGTTGGCTGCGCAAATCTCACGGCCTGGTGCTCCGGGCTTAGGGGATGTGCGTTAACACGTGACGTCCTTCTTTTGGATGCGGTGTAGTTGTGCACGGGCGTGCCAGCACGGTCTACCGTGCGTCGAGATGGTGATGAGGTTTGGGTCGAGGATGGTTTATATGATGCGCTTGTTTCGTGTTTGACTCCTGATCAAACGATTGTGGCCGAGAGAGGAACTGATCTCGGTCGTCAAGTTCACGGCCTGAGCTACAAGGCCGTTTAATGGTGGTGTTAGTGGCGGGTTTTAGGCAGTGCTCCAGCGCATTGCTCAGAGAGCGACGGTCGTATGATATACGGGGTGAATAAGATGACAACAGAGATGGTGCTCTGGCGCCTTGAAAATCAAGGGTCGTATGATATATTGATGAATGGATTTTCCTTGCAATCTACCACTACTCCTAAGAAAGCAAATAAATGTATTGAAAGTGCATTACAAGAAAATATAATTTGCTCTGTGGGAGGCTTTTGGTTTAGTGTTTGAACCCTTTGAATGTAATCTTGAGTTTAGTATTTTTAGGGGGAGTCCTGGAGGGACAATCGAGGCTGACAAGACCTGCGTGGTGGAACCTGACCGGGGCAAGGAGGTAGTCAAATCGGCATTTGGGATCGTGAAGTATGGTGGCTTGGGGTTGAGAAGCATGGTGGTGTGACCCCCATAAATCTCGGTAAATCTCGGCCACCGCCCTGATCGTGGGTTCTGCCCCCTTGGCCGTGGGAACGCATTTAATGCCCTGGTCTGGTGGTTGGTGATCTGACCTTAAGTCGTAAGATTACTTGTGAGAATGTCTGCGCCTAACCACCCTGATTTCCATCACCAAATCTTGACTTCATTCACTTTCCTTGTGCATTAAATGTTTCTTGCAACTAGTGGGTTTGCTGTGAAGTCAGAGGCATTACTTCATTAAATGGGACGTGGGACCCTGAGGCCACGTGGCGATTTAACCACAGCTTCTTCGGCCGTGTCTTTTACGGCCTTCGGCTTCGGCCTTCAACACTGCGGTCGCGAGGCCGAGAGGATTCTGCCTTTATAGTTTTCCTTTTGTTTCAGGAATGCGAAATGCTCGACGAAACGGTAGGTGCCAGGGCCGAAAGGAAGTCCCCTCAATCAGCTTATGACCGTGATTTATATAGGCACAAACAAAATCTAATCGAGCAGCAATCCCATCTTTATTTTTTCCAGGGATCTCCAGCAATGTACCAATGATACTATCGCAAACATTCTTCTCAATGTGCATAACATCTAGGACATGCCTCACAGGAAGGTATTTCCAATACTCGAGATCAAAGAATATTGATTTCTTCTTCCAACAAACTCTGTCACCATCTTCAACCATATGCAGCACTTCTTCTCCGGTTAATGGCTTGGGAGGCGTGCCATATTTAGGTTTCCCATTAAAAGCTACACGTTGCCTCCTATATGGATGATTGATCGGTAACCATTTTCTATGCCCAATGTAACAAATTTTGTGGCCATTTTTCAACCTATGACTAGGTGTATCATTGCCACATATTGGACAAGCTTTATATCCTTTAACAACACAACCAGATAAGTTTCCATAGGCGGAGAAATCATTAATTGTCCATATTAATGCAACTCTGAGTGTAAAGTATTCTTCATTATGTGCATCATACACTCCTCTAATCCCATCCCACAAAGATTTTAAATCATCAATCAAAGGCTCCAAGTAGACGTCTATATCATTTTCGGGTTGTTTAGGACCGGAAATCAATAAGGTCAGCATCATGAACTTTCGTTTCATGCACAGCCATGAAGGGAGATTATATGTAACTAAGATAACTGGCCAGCAACTATATCTGCTACTTAGAGAACTGTGGGGAATGAATCCATTAGATGAAAGGGCCAATCTCAAGTTTCTCAGCTCATTACCAAACTCGGGCCATTTATCATCAAGAAGTTTCCAAGACGGAGAATCTGCCGGATGAGACATCTGACCGTCAATTGATTTTCTAGCAGCATGCCAAGTCAAACTCTCAGTTGTCTCATGTGATTGAAACATCCTTTTAAACCTTGGAATTGGAGGAAAATACCACACCACCTTCGCTGGCATACCCTCTTTCAAGATTAAATCTTTGCCTTCCTTCCACCTTGAGATACCACAAGTAGGACAATTAGTTGAATCTTCATACTTCTTCCTATACAAGATGCAATCATTGGGGTATGCGTGCATTTTCTCATAACTCAGCCTCAATGCACACAAAGTCTTTTTTGCCTCATACATTGAGGTCGGTATTTTATTTCTCTCTGGAAGCAAATCGTCTTGAAGTATTAATAATTCTGTAAAACAGACATCACTCATCCCATGTTTTGCCTTCAAATTATACAACTTCACTAATGCCGATAACTTCGTGTACTTTCTACAACCAGGGTACAATGGTTGATCTACATCCCCAATCACATTGGCAAACTCATAAGGATCAGATCCAAAATCACCAAAATCATTATCATCCATCTCTATTTCTTCAGACACAAAACTGTACCTACTATGGTCATCATCTTCTTCAACATTTCTACTAGCATTAGTAGCTGCTTCCCAAGGTTCTCCGTGAAATGTCCAATTCTTATAGCTTTGGTCAACTCCATTAAAGTATAAGTGATCCCTTATAATTCCAACCCCAAACAATTTCAAATTAACACATTTAACACATGGACAACGGATATGTGTGGTAGTTAGAAGATTTTCTACAGAAAAGTTAAAAAATGCTTCCACCCCTAACTCATATGCCTTCGATCTTCTATCCAAGTGCATCCATGACTTATCCATCTTCGACACTATACCCTATTATCTATAATAAAGTGAAAAGACAAGCAATGACCATCACTATAGCAGATTATATAAAGTTTTAATAGCAAGTAATATATACAGACGACGGTTTTTAAACAAAAACAGATGTATTGGACATATATAGACGACGGATTTTCAACAAACGTCGTCTAATGCTAACCACGATGGTAGTTAAAGAAAACCGTCGTGTATAAAAATACAGACGACGGTTTGTTAAAAAACCGCCATCGTATGCCTAAAAAAACGTCGAGATCTCAGTTTATTTTCAAGAACCCAAAACCCTATTAAGAACACAACATATACATTAATTTTTATGTTGGGTATTAAGAACACGTATACTAAGCAGAAAACCAACATATACTAAGCATGAAAACAATAAATCCATTCCCGATTCGACATAATAGAGAGTGATTAAAAGATTCGACAACATTAAATCCATTCCCGATTGATCATGAAAACATTAAATAGAAAATCCATGAACCCATACCTCCGACAACATTATTAAAAGATCGCAAAACATATATCTAAAAACCCTTTAACAAAACAACTGAATATCATTCAATGAATTTACAAGGGGAAGATAAGGATTTGTACTTACAGGTAGGCTGAGCTCACAGATTATGGCCTACTTGGATTCGACGGAGCCTGGAGAGCCCAACTTTGAATTAGAGTTGAAGTGAGAGAGCGAAATGTTAAGGGGATTTAGAGCGAAATCTGAAAATTTTAGGTCGCCGCGAAATTTTTTGGAGAGCGCACTCTTTAAAACATCGACGGAAAAAAAACAACCGTCGTTAAAATTTCACATTAAACATGACACTTATTACATTAAAGCCATAAAATCAAAAAACCGTCGTCAAAACTAAAAACGAAATATGACGCTTATTATACAAAATGCGTCGTGGTAACTCCTTACGACGCAAAAAAAAAAAAACTGACGTATGAGAAACTAATTAAATAAGTGGGTTTTGGTTTTGCTGGGATTCGAACTCGTGAGCGATGGGTGGAATGAACAGAAAATTAAATATAAAAAATATACCCCCAACCCTAATAAAGCAAACACAAATTTATTTATTTATTAATTATTTTAGAAAAGGGATTAGGGTTTTAGGGCCAAAAATATCTAAACCAAAAATATTCCTTTAACCCCCTAAACCCTAAACCATCAAACTATAAGTGATATTGTGACTCATCAAAACATTTTTTTTTTTTTGTGGTCATTTTAAATTTGTATTACTCAAACTGCATTTTTTTAAGCTGAAGGAGGAAGATAATATCTCAATGACTTCATAGGAGTTGACGTTGCATTTTTTGGATTTATTTTAAACAACAACAAACCACGTCAGCGTTAAGAAAATAAAGACGTTGTAAATTGTAATAAACGACTTACTTGTAAAAAGGACGTCGTTTAAAAGCGAAACCATGGCGAAAGTTTCACCAAAACTGACATAACATCACTATTCCACGACTCAGACACTGAACTTAACGCCGTTTATTTAAAACCAACCACGTCGTCTATTGAACCAATAGCGTCATTTGAATAACCTTTTACGTTTTTTTTAATTCGATGACGTTGTTATTGTACAACATCATTTTAAAGGAACGCCGGTTTAGAAAGCACACTTCGTAAATTATCAACTGAAAACATAAACACCGTCGTTAAAAAATAATACCCTAAACCATCAAACTATAAGTGATGTTGTGACTTATCAAAATAATTTTTTTTTGGGTGGTCATTTTAAATTTGTATTACTCAAACTGCATTTTTTTAAGGTTTAGGGGGAAGAAAATATATCAATGACTTCATAGGAGTTGACGTTGCATTTTTTTGATGTATTTTAAATTTATTTTGAATATTTTGAATTAAATAGAATAAAATATTCTTACAAACACCAACAAACCTCATCCGCGTTAAGAAAGTAACGATGTTGTAAATTTTAATAAACGACTTACTTGTAAAATGGACGTCGTTTAAAAGTGAAACCATGGCGAAATTTTCACTCAAACGATGTCATTTAAACACAACTTAAATGGCTGTCATCGACGTACAAACTGTATATCACGACTTAAACTAAAAAGGTGTCGTCGTGTAATTTAATTACCACATCATCTCTGTCGTCTAAATATCCTTTTACGTTGAATTTGTTTCAAAAGATGACGTTGTTATTTTTTACAACATCCGTTGTAATAAATGGAACATGCATTAAACGTCACCTATACTTGCTTTGGACGTCGTCTGTAATGTACAGCCGTGTTTTTTATTCCTCTCGTTTTATTTTTTTACAAACTTTTGTACTCCATAAGACGACGGTGTTTGATGTAATTATGTCGTTGGAACGATATTACACGTCGGTTACGCAATTTCTTTTTTTTTTTAATTACAAAAACCTCAACAAATTTTTAGGGAAAAAAAGAATGTATATTATAGACAAAATTTGTACAAAAACTTTACTAATTCTAACAAAATGTGTACATTATATAAAAATGTCAAGTGTTCTAAAAATCCTCTACTCCATATAAAGGCAAACAAACTCTGCCCATTCTTTCCTGACTTCATCAATGGCTGCTTGGGGGTATGGCGCTTGATCTTTTCCCTTCGCAAACTGCAATCAATAAACAATGATTATTAAGCTTTATAAATAAACAGAAATTCAATCACAGACAACGCTATTTTTCATAACCGTCGTAGTATATCGATGCAACGACAGTAATTTTAAAGGACCGTCGTTGATAATACAAAAAACCACATAAAATAAATCTGAAAATTTTCTTCTTACCGTCCTCTCAAACTCCAGGGAAGGATCCATGATGATGTCTCATGAAGCGCATGACATAATAGCCGCATTCTACACTGCTTGGTTGCTTTGGTGTGCCTGGTAGAGTTTTCCAAATGGTTGCTTTACGGCCTTGTCTGCCTATATGTGAATTATACATTTGATAGCACTGTTCAATATGTTTTTGGCCTCCTCATCAACCACTCAATTTCCGAGCAGAGGATCCAGAAAATAGATAGTTTCCTTCTTTGCTCTCACAATGAACAAGACCCAATGACGGCTGCACAAAATTAATATAAAGGTTAAACAGTTTTATACGCAGTGCATCATACAAACAAAATCCTGTTAAGGAGACTAACCCTGGATTGTAAGGCATCATGAAAATCTGTTCACCATCTGTCTTTTGAAGTCAATTGGCTACCAAACGTGATCTCTCAGTTAATGACCCATCGTTGGCACTAACTTGAGCAGGGTCGATAAAGCCAACCATATTCAACATATTTGCAGCTTTCAAATTATCAAATAGGCACCTAAATATAAATATGAAATGATCACATGACATTTTTTTTTTCAACAGAAAGGAGAGTGTGAAATAAATATTTGATAAGGACAAACCTCATATATACTGCAACCACAGTAGCCCTAATTTCTTCCATGCCTGCAAACTATGTAATATCTTCATGCAAGACGAATGTACTACGATCTTCACCAAACACCTCCTTCTCAATTGTAAAGGTCATAATATTCTCCTGAGGCTTAGTTTCGTTTCCACATAACGACAAAGGGATTGTAAAGAAAATGGCACCACCAGCTTTGAATAATCAACTACTTCAATATTCTGTTTAAAGAAATAAAGCAAAATAAAATGACGTGGTAATTCAATAAACACGACGGTTTAAAGAAAACAACGTCGTCTGATAAATAATTTAAACGACAGTAACAAAACACCGTCGTGGTGAATAATTTATTACGTCATAGAAAACAAATTCCGACGTCTAATTAAAATGCAAAATTCATAGATAATGAATTTACCACAATTCCTTCTCTCCACCACTAGATTTCTGTTTTAATAAATAAAAAGAGATATAAAAGAAAGCTTGTACAACAATTTAAAAATTCAATTAAAAACAAAACTGCTGTGA
>NC_024128.1:22043824-22055005 GCF_000346735.1 Prunus mume
AAATAAAAAAGGCAAAGTTATGAGAATTTACCTTTTCATCTTGCTTTTCTTCATCTTGCTTTTCATCTTTCTTTTCTTCATCTTGCTTTTCTAAATCCCTAGATTTCTGTTTTAAGAAATAAAGAATTATATATATATATAAGACAGATTGTACAAAAAGTAAAAAAATTAAATTAAAACGTCATGGTAAGGCATAACATAAGACGGTATGTAAGAATTACGGACGTCTTAAAATCATTAAACGATGGTAAATAATAAACGTCGTGGGGATTTGTCTATTACGTCGGTAAGGACTAAACCCGTCGTCTAAATCACCATAAAAGTTTTCAAAAATAATGACATCTAATGGCATGTAAAACAAGTAAACTAAATACGACGTGGTATTGAAACCCGAACGACGGTTTATTAATAAAATCGTCGTGGTATGTATTTCAAACGACAGTTTGATTCACAATAACGACGTCTAATAGCTTTTTTTTAAAACAGAGAATTCAAAGTTCAGAGATGTTACCATTTCATCCTGCTTTTCCCCATTCTTGGCAGTATCATCCTCAAAATGTCGGGATCTCCCATCAAGAGCCCTAGAGCAGCTTGCTTTGTCCGACATTGGATTTTTGGGACTTTGCTCTTGACCTTGGTTTTGACAGGGGCTAGTTTTCGGTTTAAGCATGCTTGGATCAAAATTGGGGATGAGTTGGGAAAGCTGACTCAAAAAATTTTCCGTCTCAACCTCTACCAATTGCTTGGTTCTAGCCTCCATCTTTAAAGTCTCTTCCCTTGACCTAGCTTCCATCTTCAAATTCTCTTCTTGAAGGACAAGTCTTACACTTTCCTTTAATTGATTGGCAAACTTTACCCTCTGTTGTCTAGGTAAATTGAAGTATTGGCTAGGGGAAATCCCAACACCTACCCCTCTAACTCTCCCTGGATGCTCGGGACCCAAAGCCATTGTCAACACATCATTACTGCCAGATACAGTAAGACTGCCTTCAGAGACTTGTTTTTGCAATTCATCCTAAAACAAATATATATAAAAAAGTCAGCACAAGAAAACACACGACGGTTATTTATAAAAAAATGACGTATTATATAATTTCACACGACGTAATAACATAGTGTTGAGACCAAAAAATCCACGGTTGGGCCCGAATAAATTCATGACCCAAAATGATACATTATTCGGGAAAGGCCCAATTTGGAGCATATAAAATCCGCCACGAACAAGTCACGCTCTGCATGCCACGCCAAATAAATAAATTTGTCATGCTAGGAATCGAGATTAAGATCATAAAAAATATGTAGCTCTACAAATCCATTAAGCATCATAATTAAAAAAGCATGCCAAGCAACATGCCACGCCAAGCAAGAAATCGCTATGTCACGCCCCAACCACACTACAAGCCTAAAGTGGGCCCAAGCCACTCAAATGCCCGGGGCTTGCTTGAGTGGGTTGTGGTATGGATGGTAATAGGTTGTCATGAGGCCCATTGATGGGCCTATAAATGGAGGTTCCGGGTTGCTTGGGAGCCTCGGAGCCCAAGCCCATTTCTTAGACCCAAATATATGGGTGAGCACAAAAGGGAAAATACCCTAAATAGCCCAACCTAAATAACCCAACCAAAAAGCCCAATCAAAATGGCCCATTAAAGCTAACCCCAATAGCCCAATATTTGATAAGAGTGGCCCATCTGTTTAGTAGGTTGAATTAGTCATTTTAGGAGGCCCATACAATTAGAAGTGAGAGGCAGTAAGGGCTCCAACATTTGGCTGAAAGACAAAGCCATGGAAGGAGCTTAGAAAACCACGTGAGTTGATGGGAAGGAAGAAACAAGTTTCAAAGCAAAAAACATGCAAAGACCCAAGGGATATTAGCATGTAAGCTGCCATGAGGAGAAACACCCTTCAAACCAGCGTATGCACCTATTTGCTTTCCTTCAGCAGGTCTGGTCAGGGAAGGAGGAAGGAAAGAAGAAGAAGAAATAGCTAAGAATGGAGTCTCCCACTGAACAGCTACGGGAAAGGGGGCCTTGAGCTCCCAAAATTCCTGATTTTGTGCAAATAAATAGAAGAAATTTCACCAAGATAGGAAAAGTCAAGGGAGGAAATGAGAAAGGAAGGGAAGAGCTTAGCCAAATTGGGTAGAAACCATTAGGGTTTCTTGGGAAAGGATAGTTTCTAGTGGCTATAAAATGGGGCCCCTTCTACCCAACGAAAATCATCCACAACCAGAGAGCAAGCTTCCTCTTTTACTTTCAAAATCAGCAATTTTCGTGCTTAGTTCATCTCTTTCTTCTTTAGTTTCCTTCTTGACAGGCTATTCTAACACTTGACAGAAATTCTGTCAAGCTGCCGGAAGAAGTACTGAAACTGTCTTTTTCTCTCTTGTCCTCATTCTCAACCAAACCTCTCTGCAAAACCTACCTTAATACCTCATCTTTCCCCTAGGAACATTTTAATTTCTCCTTAGTGCTAAACTCATGGCAACTTTGCTCCCATGCCACAATCCTCTCATGCCAAGCTAACATCTTACCTGTAAGCATTGAGAATTTATCTGTAAGCAGCCATTATTTTCTGTTGGTGAAGGTAACCAAGGTGTTTCCTAAGGTTTTGCTATCCTTTCAAAACATTTTGGGGTCTGATCTTTGAACTCATACATAGGGGATATTTTCTTTAGTTTGCTTCTTGCGGCAACCCAGCCCATTTGTAGCTGCCAGAAGAAAAAAAGCCCCTACACATAGCAATCGACGTCATCATAAATTTATCACGACGGTACTTAACTAACGATGTGGTTAGAAGTTTCAAACGACGCCATAAATAAACCACTGACGTCTTATGCTATAATTACAAAAAAAAAAATAGTGTAGTGATTCCAGATTCAGACATTTAACGACATTTTTTAAAACACTTCGACGTAGTAATATTATTCACACAACGCAAAAACAAAACAGAAGACGTAATAAGAATTATCACGGCAATACAAAGTTTAATAAAAATTTAATAAAAACGACGTATTATAACATTTCATACGACGCAATAACATAGCAATCGACATCATCATACATACTTAACTACCGATGTGGTTGAAGTTTCAAACAACGCTAGAAATAAACCATCGACGTCTTATGCTATAATTACAAAAAAAAACATAGTAGTGATTCCAGATTTAGACCTTTAACGACGTTTTTTAAAACATCTCGACGTAGTAATATCATTCACACGACGCAAAAATATAACATAAGACGTAATACGAATTATCAGGGCAATACATAGTTTAATAAAAACTTAAAACAAAGTGAGCAGGCTTACAATTAATTTTGCTTTCTCTGCCACCTTTGGATCCAGGATGTTACCATGTTTGTCTTGTCTAGCTTTCTTCCATAAGGTAGATCGATCAATTTCTACCCCGGGCATGGTTTCCTCCAATTGATCCTCCAAACCAGTATATCCTTTTCGAGACAATCGATGATTGTACTCAAGTTTCAATCTGTGAATGTTGAGAATGCACAGACTCAAATTCTTTGGATAACCTTGAAGCTACAAAGGCATCCCATTCTGCTTTCTTTATGAATTTATATAGTTCAGGGGGTTGGCTAAATTTCTCCTTCTCCTTGATGAATGGAAGGATATGATGCCTCGTTACTGTAGACTTGAAATCCTTCCATTTCTTGGCTGCAAAAGATAACACCAGTTTCTTGCCCCCTTGACCTACCACAAAAGCCATGTCCACAGCTTCCCAAATCTGCTCTTTTATATCCTTGGGGATTTCAGCCCATTTCTTGTCCACAAGTGGGACTCTGGAGCGTGCCAACACACCAATGTAGGACTGCATCTCAGTATGTGCAGGGCCACATGCTTTCCCCCTTTTATTGTACTCAACAACTGGCTTGATTTTCTGATATTTTCTCTTCACAACACGAGGCATTGTGCTTATACCTCGACCTGACTTTGGCTCCTCATAATATGTTGTCGTGCTGCCTGGATCTGTCTCAGCAGATGAAACAAACTTCATCTTCTTCAAGGACTTGTCTTGAGGATTTACCAATCTAAGCTCCTTACCTCCATTTTTTTTCGAGCTAGAGTCCTTACTTTGGTCTTCAGAAACCATGGTTACAGACATCATACGTAATAAATCTTTAAAACAATGGTACTTAAACAACGACGTGGTTAATACATTAAAACAACGTCAATATTAAACCACCGACGTCTTATAATATAATTACAAAAAACAGAGAAGTGATTCCATGTAACAACCCGGTCCTTAATTAATATTTAATTATTAATTTATTCTAGTAAAAGACACTTATACTCCTGGAATATTTTATTAGTTTAAAAGTTGACTTTTTGACCGGAAAGGAATTTGGGGATTTCAGTTATATTGTTGTGTAGAGCGCGACGAAACGAGTCCGTAGACACGTAGTGGACTCAAATCGGAGTTGTAACGAAGGAGTTACGATCAAAAGAAGTTCAGTGGCATAACCGTAAATATTTCAATCTTTAGTTTATATAAACCCAGATTTTCTGGTTTTCAGGGGCACGACCAGCCCACTTTGGGAGCTGTTTTCTCTAAGCACCGACCTCCGATTCAGGCAAGACCAGTGCCAAACGAACCACCAAACTTGCCCCTTCCAACCCCAGCCCTTCGCTGCCTCGATATGCCGCCATAGTCACCGGAAATAGCCGCGAAACAGGCAGTGCTGGACAGTTTTTGACAGAACATCCAAGCTTTCGTTTTCCGTCGTCCGGCCACCAAATCAGACGAGTGAGGTATGGATTTCTAGCTATTTTTTCATGCTCTAGCTGCTGGTTGGATAGGATTTCAGAAATTTCCAGCGTAGATAGCTCGATTTACGAGCTAGGTTTCAACAGGTTTTCGGGTCACTGTTCCGGCCACTTCCGTTCAGTTTTTGGGGTAGGTCCAAGAACAAAAGTGGCTCCAAATGGGGTGTTATACTTGGGATAGGAGTCTTGAGCCGTAATTCGGAGTTTTTTCGACGAAGCATCAGCAGGGTGGGGACCACGGTCAGTCCTAGAATAATCTCCTAGTCCCCACGAGCGAGTGAAATTTCGCGGATCTTATTTCGGATAACGTTTGAACCCCGAACGGATCTTGCCTAGTGTGTGATTTTCGGGTTCGATACGTTTGAACCGTTGGATCGCAGTCAATTTCAAGTATGTTGATCTAGGTAATTCCAGGATCGTATAGTATTCGAGGGATCGTAAAATAGAGTCCCAGTTACTCCAGAAATGTTAGCCCTAGAGCGAGTGTAACAGATAAATAAACCAGTTACAGATAAACAAACCACAGTTACAGATTAGGAACAAAGGAAAGAACTACGTGTGGCTTGATCCCTCAGTAAGGGTACGTAGGCAGCCTATAGTTATCAGGCGCAGCCACGAGTTAGGGGCTCAGGGTTTATGTAACTGTTTTCAGGGCATTTTGGTCATTTACAGCCTACAGTTACCAGGTGTCAGTTTTAAACGGATTTTGACCCAGATTCCAAAGTGGAAATTGGGTCAGGTCGTTTCAATTGGTATCAGAGCATTAGGTTAACTTCCTGTAGACTTTGCATTACTTGTGCATCCTTATTTTCAAAATTGCTGGACAGTTATTTTGTTATTTTACCTCATTGGCGTGGGTGAGTATACAGGTATCCAAAAGGGTTGGAAAAATTTGTTAAGGTTTTCATTTGAAAAACTTGTTATGCATGTTAATATATATATACTTGTATGCCGAGAACTGGGGTTTAGCAAGTTGAGCATTTAATTATCTGTTCATTTATCACCTGCTTATATATTCAGTGGTTGAGAAGGAAGAATTATAACTTTTGATTTTTATCAGATTTTGGTATATATATTATATATATATATAGATATAGTTTTAAGTTCATATGAGAACTAGTTTATTGAATAAGTTCAGTTGAGAATCAGTTTATTGAAAGTTTATGTAAATAACAGAGTATGATTTTCAAATCCACCACAGAGTACCCCCCCAGTTGCCTTGAGACAGTCAGTTATTTTGCCCCACGAGTTCGGGGACGCCTGAACCGTGTGGTGCCAGTGTACAGTCAGTTATTTTGCCCCACGAGTTTGGGGACGCCTGATCGTGTGGTGCCAGTTTGCGGCTCAGATTGAGAGGTTGTCTCCGAGACCTGCCAGTTGCAGATCAGGCTGACTACGGTCCCCTGAATCCTGCCAGTTTGGAGCTCGGGTTGACTTTGTGTCACCGAGACCTGCTAGGGGAATTGACGGTTATCAGGAATTGACGGATCAGATATGGGGGTACGCCTAGTTGGAGAGAATTTCAGTTTTGAGATGCTTTTAAACTAAATTAAGGATTTTATACAGTTACCACTATTTTCTTCAGTATCACAATTGTTTTACAAGTACTATATGGATATATATATATATACATATATGTTTATTTATAAATCTTAAGTGAGGTCGATATAAGATATTCAGAGCTTGCCTATTTTATCTTAATCCAGTTTGCTTTAATTTATCTATGACTTTAATTGTTATTATTGGATATGGTATTAAACAGTTCCAGTATTTCTAGCATATTTTGCCCCACGAGTCTTACAGTTATCCAGACCGTGGGAGCCAGAATTGCGAATCAGGTTGACCAGATCTCTCCTGAGTCCAGCCAGGATTACAGAGCAAGATGAATTATACATTAAATGTTTTTCAGCAGAACTACTATTTGATAATCATGCATAAGTAAGAATGCATGAGTTAGAATATTTGAGATTGCCAGCGTATTTTATTAATCTGAAAGTTGACATGAATTTCATTAGCAGATTGATTTATTTGAATCGTTGTGGCCTGAGGCCAAAATATTATGATGCTTGATTGCTTGGATATGATTAATGCATGCTGGCAGATGAGTTATATAAATATATATACTTGTTTTACAGGCATAATGTTTTTGGGAAATATTCAGTTTACAGGGGAGATTCTGCCGAATTTTCAGTAAAAGTCACACTAGAATTTCAGTTAAGTTCAGTTAAAAAGGGAAAATTAGTCTTTTGTGCCCAACATTACCTAGGTGTCAGATACTCAGAGGGAAAAAGGGTTTTTTTAGCTAAATATTAGATTCATGGCAGCAGAGTTTTAAATTTATCAGAAATTCAGTTAGTTATCAGATCTTTTCTGAGTTTTATATTTTCTTAAGCCAGCCCAGGTTTTCAGATATAAATGTGTGGTCTTCAGATTTTATTGATTGCCCTATAGATACAGTTATTGAGATGCAAGTGGTGAGTGCAGTACTAGAAGAGCAGACTTGAGAACCCAAGTAGCAGTCGTATACCCAGTACTCTCACCCCCTCCAATGAAGGGTAAGTAAAATTTCGAGGACGAAATTTTTGTAAGGGGGGTAGATTGTAACAACCCGGGCCTTAATTAATATTTAATTATTAATTTATTATGGTAAAAGACACTTATACCCCTGGAATATATTATTAGTTTAAAAGTTGACTTTTTGGCCGGGAATGAATTTTTGGATTTCAGTTGTACCGTTACGTAGAGCGCGACGAAACGAGTCCGTAGACACGTAGTGGACTCAAATCGGAGTTGTAACGAAGGAGTTACGATCAAAACAAGTTCAGTGGCATAACCGTTAATATTTCAATCTTCAGTTTACATAAACCCAGATTTTCTGGTTTTCGGGGGCACGACCATCCGACTTTGGGAGCTCTTTTCTCTCAGCTCCGACCTCTGATTCAGGCAAGACTAGTGCCAAACGAACCACCAAACTTCCCCCTTCCAACCCCAGCCCTTCGCCATCTCGATACGCCACCATAGTCGCCGGAAACAGCCGCGAAACAGGCGGTGCTGGACAATTTTTGACAGAACTTCCAAGCTTTCGTTCTCCGTCGTCCGGCAACCAAATCGAACGAGTGAGGTATGGATTTCTAGCTATTTTTTCATGCTCTAGCTGCTGGTTGGATAGGATTTCAGAAATTTCCAGCGTAGATAGCTCGATTTACGAGCTAGGTTTCAACAGGTTTTCGGGTCACTGTTCCGGCCAATTCCGGCCAGTTTTTGGGGTAGATCCAAGAACAAAAGTGGCTCCAAATGGGGTGCTATACCTAGGATAGGAGTCTTGAGCCGTGATTCGGAGTTTTTCCGACGAAGCGTTATCGCTTTAGGCACCACGTGCTGCTGGCGCTTGGGCGGCGCATGAGCAGCAGGGTGGGGACCACAGTCAGTCCTAGAATAATCTCCTAGTCCCCACGAGCGCGTGAGATTTGGCGGATCTTATTTCGGATAATGTTTGAACCCCGAACGAATCTCGCCTAGTGTGTGATTTCCGGGTTCGATACGTTTGAACCATTGGATCGCAATCAATTTCAAGTATGTTGATCTAG
Source organism: Prunus mume (assembly GCF_000346735.1). Next base: position 22,052,191 of record NC_024128.1, read on the forward strand.
GTAATTCCAGGATCGTATAGTATTAGACGGATCGTAAAACAGAGTCCCGATTACTTCAGATATGTCAGCCCTAGAGCGAGTTTAACAGATAAATAAACCAGTTTCAGATAAATAAACCAGTTACATATAAACAAACCAGTTACAGATTAGAAACAAAGGAAAGAACTACGTGTGGCTTGATCCCTCAGTAAGGGTACGTAGGCAGCCTATAGTTATCAGGCACAGTCACGAGTTAGGGGCTCAGGGTTTATGTTACTGTTTTCAGGGCATTTTGGTCATTTACGACCTACGGTTACCAAGTGTCAGTTTTAAATGGATTTCGACCCGGATTCCAAAGTGGAAATTGGGTCAAGTCGTTTCATCATCAACCTCTAAAATACTGCCTTTTTGTGGTCCGATTATGATGAGGAACAAAGTTCCATCTGGTAAGATTTCGTAACTCTTGGGATCTCAGATCTAATTATGTCTGCTGTTTTCTATATAAACCGTCGTGGTTATTCTCAATTCTTGACATTAAGTTGATCCACAGACGTAGGAGGACAAAATTCAAGGAAAAAAATTTAAAAAAAATTACAATTAAGACGACGGTTTAGATATAAGGTCGGACGTATAAAGTTAATAAATACGACGGTAATTTTAACTTCAATACGTATATCTTGGATCTCAGAAAAATCTATTCTGTCGGCGGTTTTCTATATAAACCATCGTGGTTATTCTCAATTCTTGTCATTAAGTTGGTCTACCATCGTAGGATACCAAAATCCAAGAAATAAATAGTAAAAAATAATGTAATTAAAACGACCGTTTAGGTATAAGGGTAGACATATAAAGTGAATAAATATGATGGTAATTTTAACTTCACGACGTAGTAAATTTTATTACACAGCGTTAATTGAACAAACCAACATGAAATAAGTCGATAAAATTATATTTTACGTCGTTGTACATATATTTAAGACGGTTGTATTTTGTAATATACCGTCGTGGATTCTTTTGAAATTATGCGACGCCGGATATGGAAACTTGGTCGTGGTTATTTCGGAGAAAAGATGGCGGCTGTTTCTTTAAACCGTCGTCTTTACATTCTACGTAGGTGGATTCATACCTTCTGCCGTTGTTTGTTGGCTCCGAGTTTACTCTGTAGAAAACCTTTTTTCAATAAGACGTCACATTTTAAAATAGGTGTGTCGTGTTTTAAAAATAACCATTGGATTCCCCATTTTTTAGGTGTTTAAGTTATTCTTAAACGGCGGTTTTATAAAACCGTCGTCTTTTCAAACACAACGACGGTTTTCCGTTAAACCGTCGTTTTTTTTCTGGTCGTCTTTTTCACTTTTTGTAGTAGTGTGTCTTATTAAATAAAGATAATATCCCATTAATTAAGATATTTATCCTAATTAATTAATTGGCCAGATAAACTGGTTCAATTAATTAATTTAAAAGATGATCTTCTTTTTCACGTGGCGTGCCCTGATTGGAGACGAAAATATATGCTCCCACAAATAACTTATGGCAGCAATTACTAGATTGGAACTAGTACTTTGGTTGTGTTAAGAAGTTTTTCTATGTTTGAATTAGAACTCATGGTATTTGGTTGCATTAGAAATGTCAACATGTATATTAAGTGCTAATTGAACATTTGAGTAACTATCTACTGAATTTTGAATTGTTTGTCAGTGTTGTTCAACCAAATCATAATGATTCATTCAATATTTATGCTGTACATGTTTAATAAACGTACTAAGAACTAAAACCATAAACTTTCATTATGTCATAAATTTATAATATCTTCAATATCAAGGGCCACCATATCCATAGTGGGTACTTCAGTATCAAGGGGCAACATATCCATAGTGAGTACATTTTCTTCAATATCAAAGGCCATTGTATCTGTAGTAGCTACATTCTCCATTCCTGCAAGTTATTTAAATTGAACCTTCATACCTTGAGTACAAATGTGTTACATTACATGTGTCACTTTGTTCATGCCACATCCTAGAAACCAGTAGCATAGGATGACTTGAAGACAAATGAACCTACAAAACAAGAAATCATTAATTAAAGTAGCATAAAAAAATATTTAAAAAAATAAATAAATTCATACTAGGATATAATGATCATCATCAACAAAACCAATGCCAATCTCACGTAGGTTGGTATCCCTTGACTTAACTGAGTAAGGAAGACATGTAAGGCATTGATGCATGCTTAGAAGGATTAAAACCACATTATAACATATGGAAATAATATGCCTCATATTAGGTATGCTCATCCAACTAAAGAATGTATTTCGGTGGGCTAGCACCAAATAAAATGTGCAAATTCGGTTCTATATAACCAAACTCCTTTCAATTTTACAAAAGAATTCCACCGAATATTAGGTTATTTTTCAATCACGTACTATCAAACTCGTTTTGATGTTTCGGTTAAACACCACCATTTTTTTTTTTATCGCATTCAATACTAGTCTACCGAACGTAAACAGTGACCAACATGAAAGTAACAATTGAAAAATGCGAACAAAATTAACTCATACTTCATTCGAAGACTCCCTAACTTCAATTTCCCCATTTGTGAGTAACTACTAGGTATGTTTCCATCAATATAAGCTTATAAACCTTGTTAGGGTTTAGTTATGACAACAAGAGTCTACCAACATGATAGTCAATGAAAAAGTGTGAGAAATAAATCTAACTAGAGTTGCATGAGCGTATATTGTTATATTGAGTCTAGTGGTAAGATACATTTATTTTTTAAATATTATTTTGTTGTATCCTCAAAGGTTATGGATGACCACCATAAGTCCATTGTAATT
>NC_024128.1:22055535-22093700 GCF_000346735.1 Prunus mume
GATGCTTGACCTAAATAACTTTCCTTATTTAAAACCTTGTTTTGTGGGATTTTGATTTGATTTAAATCAATTCCCATAATCTGGCAATTTTAACCAGATTATCTTTAATTGATTGACCTGATTAATATTTGATTTAAATCAAGGTCAATCACAGAAGATTCTTTCCCTTAATTTTGTCTTCATCTTGAACCGTTTGATGCATTCCGTCGGATGTCGCCACGTGTCACCTTTTTGACAACTAATCCAATTTTGATGAGTCACATGCCACATGGGCGAATTATGGGGCCCACGATTTAATTCACCAAACCCTAATTATTTTCTCGTCCGATGGGATTTATTACACCAAAATTTCATTGTCTACAGGGATGATTAAAATGGGTGTTAGTTCATATAAATGGGCATTCGGGACCAAGTGGTATAAGCAGGGTATGGGACGTGTAGGTCTGCATTGGTGTGTAATTGTATCAATTTTTATAAATAAAAAAAAGGTTTATGTCTTCACTGAGCTGTGGTTTCGCTCACCCCTTAACAGATTTTGCAGATATCGAACCTGAAATCTAGAGCTTGTGATGATTTTGGCATATCTATAGAGTGTATTGTGTACATAGCTTGTGAATGAATAATCAACTACTCTTTTAGTGAACTCTCGAGTAGTTCTAACTTGTAAAATAATGTAAAAAATTTAAGATTTCAGATGTTGTCGTTTTCACTAAATATTTTATGTGAAATATTTATTTTATTTATTTAAATGTTTCTTCACATTTTAGTTATAGTTTTTATTAAATTCTATAATTAAGGTGTGAATCACGTCTTAACCCAAGGTCACGTAAATCCGTGGGTTGGGGCGTAAACCCATGTAATTTTTTGTGTTCAACACCTGGATAACTCATAAAACTTGTGCTCATACTCCAACATAGACATTGCCCCCTGCTTGAACCTTAAGAACTCGACTATCTTCGAATCTCGATAGGAGCGAGGATAAAACTGCTCATAAAAGATACCCTGAAACTCACCCCAGGTTCACTTTCCTTTGGACTTCGCGCTTCTTTTGCATTCTTGAGACTAATGACTAATTGTAGTTGTAGTGCGAAGTCTGAAGGAAATTGAACCTGGGCGGAGTTTCAACTTATCTTCCATGAGCAGTTTTATCCTCGCTCCTACCGAGATTCAAAGAGAGCCGAGTTCTTGAGGTTCAAGTTGGGGGCAATGTCTATCTTGGAGTATGATCACAAGACTTGACCTCTTTCAAAAAAGACTTGATCACAGCAGAAGGAAGTCTTAGCTCATTTCTTAGCGGAGTTTGGGTGGTTTGGTCGAGGACTTCTCCCGTTTGACATGCAGATTATTCGAGTATGGGCCATACTGCTTTCATCTCTCAACATCCTTGGCAGGGGGCAGACTACCAACTTTCTTTCGATACTCACTCAACAACTAGTGCCATTCGTGAAACCTCGCAAGGATGTTCAAGGTTCGACGGATCTTAGCCATGTCCAGCTTGAGATCCAGCTTCTTGCTGATATCATTCTTTGTAAGCAGAAGACAGAAGTTAGTTGGTCACACATCAAAGAATTCAGACAAAATTGAAGCATATCAATAGAGTATGACGTACCATCGCAGTAAGTGAGGGGACCAAGTGGACCATCGTCAACCTCGGCTTCCACTGTCCGTTAACCTCCAAAACATCAACGTGCCACACGTGATCTCCTTGGTTGAGACTGTCAAACAGCTTGGCGTTGCATACACGAGCTTGGGCATACTTCTTGTAGTGCCTCACTTCGAAGAAGTAAAAGAACTCCCCCACCGTCAGATCTAGCTTGAAGGCTCAGCTTAGATTCTCAAAACATATGATCACCTTGTAGACGTTTGGAGTACATTGGCTTGGGCACACTCCATGGCGCAGAACACCTTTTTGAAGAATTTCGACAACAAGAACATGAAGCCAGGCTTGCGACGCACACAAAGAAGAAATGGCCATAGCCGCCACCATCAGCGACGACAGTAGCCACAGTCATGTTGCCACCATCCGACCTATCCTGTTGCTCCAACTTTTGGTTACAACAACAATCGGCTAGTCATGACCAGCCGGTCCTCGCTGCAAAGAAAAACCAAGAAAAAAATAATAATATGAATTTGACCTACCTTGGCACGCACGTGGACTCCTATCCTCGACAAGCAGTGTACTCCTTCAAGATCTCTCTTACAAGTTATAAAGTAGAGGATGACAAGTTTGCAATCTGAAGAGGAGTGAAGAAAAACTTTGTATTTATAAAGGTTGGGCATCCTAGGTCAATGAGGAATCACAAGCCTATTCCCATTAGGAGCCCAACTCGCAAAAGGAGCCTAACTCAAAGAAGAAAGCCCAGATGCAATTGGAAAGCCAGATAAATATTTATCATCTCCTCTATGCCTCACAAGCGCCATGCAGAAGCTGGGAGACATTTGTGGGAACATATATTTCACCAACCAATAAGAAGATAACACGTGGAAAAGGAATATTCCTTAGGTGAACTAATTACTCTAATTAAATTATCTTTGATTTAAGATAGGAATATCTCCCCAAATCAAGGACCAAATTTCCACCAAATCTCTTGGAGTAATTCCTATCATCTTTTTGGGGAAAGAATAATCCTAACCAAATAAGGATTATTCTCCCAAAATCCTAGCACACAAAGAGACTATAAATACATAGATACACAAGACATTCAAGGCAATTCTAAATTCCTCTTTAAATTCTAAAACCCTATAGAAATTCCTCACACACACACACACACACACACACACACACACACACACACTCTCTCTCTCTCTCTCTCTCTCTCTCTCTCTCTCTCTCTCTCTCTCACACACACACACACACGGCTAAGAGCCACCACACACGGCTAAGGCCACCCGACTCTCCCTGTGAAATAAAACTTCATCCACTTTAGCTATTGTCGTATATTTATTAAGATCTAATTGAGCTAACTTAGGTATCGGAAGGCCTTTAGCCAACACCCTCAAGTGTGGTTTATTTACTCCTATTTATTTCACAAGAACTGAGGAAGAGAAAGAAGGAAGATTGAAGATTGAGAAATCAACTTGCGAATATTCTCCCGTGTGAAATTTTGCTCAAAAAACTAATGCTAAGAATTGATATATAACTAACTACCTCAATCTTTTTTGCATTCAAATTCATAAATTTGAGTTCCAGTTAAATAAATTTTTAATTTTTTTATCAAGTGAACTAAATAAATAAAATAAACTTCTGATAAGAATAGGTGAACGGCTTGTCAGAATTATCAGAAAGACTTTTGATTAGGTATTCATGACGTGGTGGGAAAAATGGAGAACCGGGAAGCTGACCCCACAAGACCATTTAAAACAGAAATATGTCTTTCAGAGTAGGGTCTAATCTGTAAGAATATGGATATGGAGTCAGCAGCAGATCACCTTCTCCAAAAGTTGTGGTGAAATGAGCTCCAGCTAAGATCAAATGTTTTTTCTCTTTTTTTTTTTTTCAAACTCATTTTTCTCGTCCATTTGATTTGCCACACGGTATTTAACTAAGAATATTGTTCGAAATTTATAAACTTATACTAGTTCATTGGCCAGATTCATGTATGAGAGAAATGTGAATAAATTAATTTAGTGGTTCATGATTCATGTATCTAGTCTTTTTTGTAAATTAATCTAAGCGATATTAGGATAAGGGGAATCGAAGCTATCGTGTATATCCTATTATGTGGAGAGGACACTAATTGTGAAGGTATTTGATGTAATGTAGAATTTAAAATAGTGTTGAATACAAAGAGTTCTTAAGAAGATTCAAAGTTTCCATTACAGGCTAATGGTCGTAAATGTTTCGACTTACACGCCAAAATAAAGAGACAGTCTCGGTATATTATTTTGTTCATAGTTTAGCTTACCCTGCCCCAACAAACATGAGATAGACCAAAATGTAAATTTGTTTTCAAAAAAATTGGCAAAACTCATCATGTAGTATCTGTGTTCTGAACAACTTTTCATTTTTAAAATTTTCCAGATGTAGAAGGAACAAACTGATACAATAATATATATATTTTTTTCCATTTTTCCTTCATACTATCGTTAAATGAAAATTGAAATGAAATAATGGAAATCCAATATCATTTCCTGGTCAGTGATTTTTTAAGAGCAAGAAATGATATTCCATTAAAACCATAAAACAACGTAGCAAGAACCAGTATGTTAATGGCTGTCTCGTTAAAATTTTCCCGAAGAAAATCATGCGGGACAAAACCCGGAATAACCTATATTATCGACTAACAAAAGAATTAAAACTCACACAAACAAATCTCACCCATTTCCTGGTCAGTTGAGTGTATTCAAATTCTTGGATAGTTATTAACTATAAATATTATGAGAATTTTTTTAAATAATTTTTTAAAGGGTGATAGCGATAGGGATTCGAACTTGATACTCTTCCAAGTACAAACTAGACTGCCATGCGAATTATTCCAAATCCCAATCCATTCTTGCCCCTGAAAGGGAATGCAGAAAACGTTGTACACATTACAACAACATTAACCTTGTACACAACATTGGCATGAAGTTATATTATAAATAACCTAAAAGAAAAAGAGAGACAGCATGCTTCATAGCATCAAAATACACTTAGTTAAACAGCATCACTAAACTAAGCACAGAAAAGAAATTAACAACAAGAAAGACGAGAAAAAAACACAAGAACAGACAAAAAAAGAACCATTCAAGTTCCAGAAGGTCTGGGGGTGGGGGGCTTCTTGTTGGGCGCGGGAGAGTGAGTGGAAGAATCTTGCCCAGGGGCTTTTGGTGGTGAGTTTTTTGAGCTCTCAGTTGTAGTAGTTGTTGCTGTGCCAGCAGCAAGTATGGTGCCTTGGGCCAAGTCATGGAGGTCGTCGCCGGCTATGAACTCCGGCGGGAGGACCTGCGAGAGCTGTCGGCGGTGACGAGACTCACGTGACATTGGCAAATTATTGGTTATCTTTATGTTTCACAGAGAGAGAGAGAGAGAGAGAGAGATGAAGGCAGAAGAAGTGGTGAGGTTTTGGTTTTGTTGGTTGGTGGTGGGTTTGTGAGGAGAAATTGGTGAATGGGCGATTATTTATTTATGATGTCGGGAGGGGAGTGAGTGGGTCTCTCTCTCTCTCTCTCTCGCGTGGAAGGAGTGATTTCATTCTGCCCTTCACGTGCCTGGGCACTCAATATCAGTCACGCCTACTTTTCGGTCAAACTTGTCTTTCTTATAGTAATTATGTTTCTAACCATGCATGGAGGCAATCAACTTCATCTTGTTGGGCTCCTAATAGACGAAAATGATTTATTTGATATTATGGATTACTAGTTACGGGGGGACCATTTCGTTTTTGTAGGTTGGTCTGGCCTATTTCTCTTTCGTTGTGCCTACAAATCCCCATCCTCTCCTCTTGATTCCTCAATTCTTCTGAACAACAAAATACTTCTTTTCAAAAAAAAAAAAAAAAAAAAAAAAAACCGTTATAATTTAGATTTTCTTTGGAAGGGCTCAATGTTGGAGCTTTCAAGCTCCATTGCTAGTAGTATTATAGATAAACTCAATGATACGATAATGGAATAGATGATATGCACTAAAGGGACTATTAAGGCATAAAGAGATGCAGTTGCACCTCTTCTCACTTGAAAAGTCATTGTAGGTGTTGCATATTGCACCTCTGCTCAGCCTAGGAGATGCACTTTAGGTGTTTGACTAAAAGCCTAAACGAAGTTTGTGTTGCGCTGCACGCATCGCCCTTGTTTTTTTTTAAAAAAAATCGTGATCAAAATAACGCCGTTTTGGACTAAGATTTAATAAATAAATAAAAAGAGGAAATTTGGGCTGCCATTTCGAGGCCTACATATGAAAAGACAAAAAGGCTTTAAACAAGGGCTTTTAACTCTAGGGCTTTTAACAACAAGACTTTTTTTTTTTTTCTTTTTCTTCTACAACAATTGTAGGTTATTTGTAATGCTATTTTTTCTATGACTTATGAATGATATTGGTATTGTTTACATTTTAAGGATATTTGATTGTCAATTTTTTATATATAAAGCTTTTAACCTTTCAAAATTGCATATCCGCTAAAAAATTCATAGGTCCACTAGTGATGATGTGGGTTGTTTATTTCATATTAGGTAGACCCAATATCTATTAAATAATTGGTTCTTATTAGGTTTGGACGGATTCCTACTTGTGTTGAGATTAGGGTTTTTCCTTGATGGGTGGTAAATCTAATTGACACACTATATAAGTAAGGTCTCCTCACTAGTAACTATACGAATTAATGTTATCTCCATTGTAGTTGTGCACACTGATTAGTGAGAAAGACTTTGTTGGTGCAGTGTCAGATTATTAAGGATGAATGCTCCTTCTCAAGTTAATATCTTACGTTGTATGAATATCGTACTCGTACTAACTCAAGTCATCATAGTTTCTCTTACTTGTCCCTCGATTTAATACTTGTCCCTCGATTTAAAAATGAATCTCTTGGCAATTGAATTGATAAAACGTGATTAAAATAAGAGAAATGTTAGCAACATTTTCTCTAACCATTCTCCTTTGGGACCTTCTTCCTTTTTTTGCTTGACATGTGTCATTCTCTTTACACTTAAAACAATGTCATTGATATATTATAAAAGATAACTTTTGTTTTCCAAGTTTACCCTTATTAAATATGTTCAATTTATCCACACACAAAAATTTCACAACTTTCTTACCATCTTATTAATTATTTTTTTAAAAGAAAATGTCTGCTTTAAAAAAAAAAGAGGAAATGTCCTTTATTTTTATTTTTTTTATCACAAAGGGTTTAGATAGAAAAAAAAAAAAAAATCATTCACATCCGTAAGCACCCCAATGGTAGTTAAGATTGTCATATATGATTTATTTGTATTTATTACTAATATATTTGTATTAATTAAGGTGCATATCTACTATATGTAACAAAGAAATTATAATTTCTGGACCTCAGACATGCATGAATATTTTGCTGGTCAAGTTACACCAGATGGTATTGTTATAAGGACTTTTTTTCTTTTATCTAAACCCTTTGTGTTTAAAAAAAAAAAAAAAACAAGAAGGGACATTTCCTCCCTTTTTTTTTCTTTTTTTTAAAAAGCAGACATTTTTTAAAAAAATCAATAAGATGGTTGTGAATTTTTTGTGTGTGGACATATCTTATTTAATAAATATTTTAACTTTCTCTTTGCGGTAGGACATATCTTATTTATTCTACCTTATCTCCTCCCCAGTGTCAGTGACATGCCAAAAGCCTGAAGCCAATATCACAAGGTACCCTTCTACGGATGTACCGCGGGTGACAAGCATTACATGACAAGCATTACCTTCCATGAATGGCTACTATTAATTTCGTTGCTGAATTGCACAGATATTTTATGACTTTTCAGTTTGGACCAGTCAAAAATCAGGTGAGATATTTTAAGACTTTACCCCTAAATTGGCATGCATTTGCTTCCATTTGAAATTAGGGCTTGGCAGAACAGGATGCTTTAACCTAATTCATCCCACTGTAAAACACACCATATGATCTTAAAACTTGCATAGATGAAGAGGATGCTAATTAAAATGTTCTTTACTGATGGAACTTCTTGACGGTGGAAATCATGCTTCCAAAGAAAATTTCAATGGTGTTTGCATTTTCTCGAATTATCCACACCCAAAAAAAAGGAGGAAGTACTGTATAGTTGATCATTATGCATGCTAAAATAGGTAATGGACTTACTACAAATTCCGGAAAAATTAAGTATAGAAATAATTGATGGCTTGCCCATTTCAATGAATATATTGATGTCTTGCCCTATTGTTCATTTGGGCAATGGACTCTTTATGCATGCTAAAGTTACCACTTTGGAATAGAGTTTTAATTTAAAACCTACCTTTAGTTTGGCGAAGCAAATTATCGAGGGTATGGTTGCTAAAGAAGGCGTTGCTTTTACAGTGAGCGTTGATCAATTAGAAAGTGATTTTCTTTGGAAGAGCTTGTAGCTCAAGTGATTAATAACATTTATTTTTACATATGAAGTTTTAGGTTCGATTCCCTCCTTCTTCAACATTGCTTGTGTTATAAAAAAATATAAAAAAAAGTAATTCTTTTTATATCATTTCTGCTATATTTATCACTCGGATTTTATTTGTACTATTTTTCCTTTATGAACTGGGAATTCTATTTGTACTTTTGTGGGGTTGTTTATGTTAGGAAATGAGGACCTTTAAGACTTTTTAACTATTGGATAAATTATTTGGAAAAAAAAAACTATTGGAAAAATTCATGATAATAATGATTATCACGTGGTAAATTAACTTTAAATGTACAGTGTATTTAGATGATAAGGGTTGTCACAGCTATTTAATGCATTAAATGAATGCATTTGAACGATGTTTGGTCGGTAGGATTGAATTTTCTTGGCTTTTCCAATTTCAATAATTTACAATCATATTTCTTATTTTTTTAGTTAAAATTTAACTAAAAACACACAAAAGTTATTTTAGGAGCTCTCTATAAAATTTGAACTTCAATCATATTCCCTAGTTTAGGGATTCAAATACTATAATTATTTTTTAATTCAATATGATTGGTCAATCTCTATAAAAAATTATATAAAAAAATAGTTAGCATTAATTAAAATTTTAAACTATGAATGAAACAAAACATAATTAAATTATAAGGAGCCACTATGAGTCCTTTCTCTTTCCTCAGATTTAGGAACTCCTAGAGGTCTCCCTATTTTAGGAGATGAATAGGGAGCATAATTGAAGTTGTATTTTTTAAATACAAATTTATAAATAAACCCAATCCTAGACATGTATTTATAAAAAAACCCAAGCACTATTTAAACATAGAAACACACCCAAAATCAACCCCAAAGTCAACTTTTTTGGTGTGTTTATAAATGGGTTTTGAGTGTGTATAATGATGGGTTTTGGGTGTGTTTATAAAGTGTTTTGGGTGTTGGGTTTTTTTATAATTTCAACCTCCATTTTGGGTGTTTTAGTGAAACTCCCTTTTTTAAATTCCTCCCTAAAATTTGTCTAAGGAAGTAGTTTAAGGAGTCCATTGTGGATGCTCTTATGCATTGTATATGGCAGTGGCGGATGAATATTTCATTATCTAGATTAGGTCTGTAAAATGGATCACCGGATTAGCTCAGTTGTGAGACGAGTTCGTTTAGGCCGTACCCAATCATTAGGGTCTTTCGACCTTAAAGGATGTATGGGCCGGGCTAGGCCCACCTTATCTTAAACAGGCTAAGCCTAGGCCCTACTCAAGGGCACTAAGAATTTTCGAGCTCAGGAACAGGCCAATGGACCAAGAATGGACCAAGAATTTCAAGTTTTACCCCTATGTCATTAATTAAGTAGTACCCTTCCTCATTTACTCATCCTATGCTTTTATCTCCTTAGATTTGAATCTACATGACTCTTGTATTGATCCAATGACTACAAATTAACGCCTAATAATGTGAAACAAGAAACAAGTAGAAAAATAATTGGAGAATATTAAATCTAATAATGGGTTCAAGATTTTTCATATGGAATATTATGAGAATAGATTCTGCAACCTTGGGGAAATATCTCGAATATGTTCTCTATATGACGACTTATTGTTAAGTTTTCCAGTAGTGAAATTGCTTTGTTTCTCTGATCACTAACGTTTGAGTGCTATTTCTTTAATTTGTTTTCCAAATTAAAAGCAAGCCGTTTGATAAAGATATAAATTAATGTAAACGTTCCAACAACAAAAAATATATGTATACGACAAAGTAGGGATGGATACAAACTGCTGCTTGGAGCATAGCCCCTAAATTCTCCTCAATTATATCTGCGTTGGGGAACATGTACGGTCATGAAGTAGACACTGATATAATAGCGCACTAGTGCTAAACAACTGAAGGATAGAGATGTGGTACACAACTACGCATTCGTCCTCGTTCGTCCCTTCCTTACAAAGATAATCTTCTATATGCATAAAACAAAAAGGTAGTGGCAAGGGAGATGGCAAAAACCGCCAATTGGAGCCATTAAGATGGTTCACCTGTATTAGAGAAGTGGTATTCATAATATTTTTTATTATTCAAAATGAAAATATTAAAAAATTTAACCACTAGCATAATAAGAATTAATTATGACCTTTGCAGTTTGAGTCCGTTCAAATTTATTGGCATCAACTGTATAAGCTTCCTAAATACAAACTGTAAAAACATAAATAATTAACTTTGACGTGCATATATTAGTTGTTAACACAAGAACAATGGAATTAGAGCCATACTATTTGTAAAAGGATGAATTTCATTATAAAAAAATACTTATCTTTTAGAGACAAACCAATGAATTTTTGTTTTTGTTTTTGGGAGAGTTAGGGCTAAAGACTTTACCCTTACTATGCGCATTGGTGTTGGGACAATCTTTAATAGCTACAAAGGTTATCTTCTTTAGCTGGGGGAAAAATCCGCACGAATCGGATTTTTTGAGGAACATATCGAGAGAGAATTGGTTAGACAATGTGTGGTTGTGAAACAAGGATCGGTTCTCTAGCAAGATAAGGAATGTATCGTCAAATATTCAATATGATTCCACAGGATCTAGTTTCGTTCAAGTAAAAAATTATAGCCAATTGAAAAGGATCCTCTGATCAATCCAGAGATCATTTCGATTATATTAGTAATGAGGATTCAGAATATCACACGTTGATCAATCAAAGAGAGATTCAACAACTAAAAGAAAGATCAATTCTTTGGGATCCTTCTTTTCTTCAAAAGGAACAAATAGAGATAGAATCAGACAGATTCCCTAAATGCCTTTCTGGATATTCCTCAATGTCTCAGCTATTCACGAAACGTGAGAAGCAGATGAATAAGCACTTGCTTCTGGAAGAAATCGAAGAATTTCTTGGGAATCCTACAAGATCCCTTCGTTCTTTTTTCTCTAACGTATGCTCAGAACTTCATCTGGGTTCGAATCCTATTGAGAGGTCCACTAGAGAGAAGACCTCTGACTTTGCAAATTGGTGTTGGCAATGTATGAAATTGTGTAGCTTTATGCATTTTAAGGTTAACACATTGGACTATGTAGGTATAATTTTTTTGAGTTTTTCTATTTAAACTCCACATTTTTCTTTGTTCACCCCAATACTTAAATCATTAAGCTCTTAAGTTTTATTATTGTGTTAAAAGACAAAAAAGGTCATCTAACTTAATACTTAACCCTTGTACATCTATACACCATAGCATTCTTCATATTCATGAGGAAGACATGTTGGTTTTGATTTGAACTTTTAATTAATGGGTTCTTTTCAATTTTAGTTTGATTGATTGGGAGTATGTGAGTTTTATTATTTTCTTCTATGCAAAGTTGATTGGTTTGTTTTGGTGCCTTTGGTAATGCAGATATGGGAATGCGACTGTAGCAGAGAATATGAAGAGAGGATGGTGGCATCTTATTTTCCAGAGGATACATGCAGTTTTTGGTTTTGGAATTTGAGATACTTGAGTAGGGGTTTCTCTTGAAAGTGTAGAATTTGATGATTTGGGATCATGACTCAGATATAATGTTTCCTATCCAAACAATTTGCTGAATCTAATATTACAATGTTTCGCAATGTCATTGATAAAATCCTTTTTCACAATAAAATAATAAAGACATGATGTTATGCATTAGGAGAGAAACGAGGCCATGTCAAATAAAACTTCCATTAGAATATTTGGGTTTAGCATTCTATTGGAATATTTTATGGGCAAGATAGCGGGGTGTGGTGTGTGGGGTTGATGAGTTATTTATTATTATTTTTATGCTGGGTGTGTATTTAAGGATAGTTTGGGAAGATAGTGGGGTTTTCTTAGAAATTGTGAAAATTTGAATTAGAAGTTAGGGTGAACTTAGAATATAGTGCGGAGTTTAAATAGAAAAACTCATTTTTTTTACCCTAAGAAAATGTCATTGGGCTACAGCCCACTGTTGCCCACTATGTGGTTCCGCCCTTGGGTTTATTTTTTAACGTTTTTACAAAAACTGACATTTATGAAAGTAGGGGGTAAATTTTGGCTATTTTTTATAAAAACTCTCATCCCCGCCCCTGTCCAGGAACCAATCCTCGTTTAATAGGTTTCAGGGAATCCCGTCCCCATTCCCGTTGAGAGACTATCCCCATACCCGCCCCGAATGTAAGGCCATCTCCAGCTATGGGCTATATCCCAAATATAGCCCTACATTAATGCAAAACCCATCTCCAGCCATGGGCTAAATAAAATTTTGGCTAAATTTGGAGGGCCACATTTGGCCCTTAAGCCCTCCAACTGGGCCAAATGTAGCCTAACGTTGGCCTAGGCCAAATTTATAGTGGGCCCCATCCATGTGTTTTTCAACAACCAATCATTAAAGCACTCTTCACTCCCCTTTTTAAAATAATAAAATATGAAGGACCCTAAAATATAGCCTTGCATGGCTGGAGATGAAAATATTTAGCCCTACACTATTCTTTAAAAAATTAATATTTTGAGGGGCTAAAGTTTTAGTCCTGGACTACATTTAGCCCTATGACTGGAGATGGCCTAACACCCCGACTCAAAATTTATTTCCTGTTTTAATTAATTTGAGTGAAATTATGAATTTAGCCTTATTTTGGTCATTTTCTTATTCAGAAGGAATTTTTGAATTCTGGCTATACCATTACGTAGGTCGTACTGAGATGAGTCCATAGAGATGTAGTAGGCTCAAATCGGAGTTGTAACGAAAGAGTTATGATCGAATGAAACTCAGTGACATAATCGTAATTATTTGGAAAATGGATTTTTGGATAAAAGTCAGAAATGCCCTCCTTTTTCTCTCTCTATCCCCACGCGCTCTCTCTCTCTCTCTCTCTCTCTCTCTCTCTCTCTCTCTCTCCGGTTCGCACGCCCCCCCATTGGCACAGTTCACCGATGGCCATTTTTGGCCATTGTCGCCGCCACGGAGCACCACCGGCCACGAGACCGGTCGGGTTAGAACCGTAGCCACCGCAGCAACCTTTCCTGACTAATTCCGACGTTAGCCACTGCTGGAATCTGCCGAAAAAAGCTCGGAATCGCGCCGGTTTTGACAGAAACTTCGCCGGCTCGATCTCTCCTTCGGCCACCATTTTTGGCGATCAAGGTATTGAAATTCATCCTATCTTCATGATCTAGTTGATGGTTGGTTAGGATTACATCAATTTTGAGCCTAGATTGTCTGATTTTCGAGTTAGGGTTCGGCCGATTTTGGGATCGCGATTCCGACCAATTCCGGTCAGTTTTTAGGGTATGCCCAAGAACAAAAGTGACTCCAAATAGGGTGTTACACCTAGGGTAGGAGTCTTAAGCCGAGATTTTAAGATTTTACGACGATGCTTAATCGCTTTGGACACCAGGCACTGTCAGCGCTTGTGGCGGCGCTTGGGCGCTATGGCTCAGAGGCATTTTTGTCCCAATGCAATCCCCTTTATGTCACGAGCGCGTAGGTGTGCTCGGATTCCAATTTGGTTAACGTTTGAGTCTCGAACGGATATCGCCTATTACGCGTTATTCGGGTTCGATAGGTTTGGACCGTTGGATGGTCTTAAATTTATTATATGTTGATCTAGGTATTCCTAGGATCGTGTAGGATCTGACGGATTGTAAAATGGAGTCCCGTATACTTCAGAAATGCCAACCCTAGGGTTAGGTTTATCGTAATCGTTCGATCGTGCGATCGTGAGCGATCCGACCGTCTGATCTGGACTAAACTTACAGGACGTGTGTCCTAAATCTTGTAGAACTTGTAGGAACTGTCAGATCATAATTTGGAGGTTGTGGACCCCGCGGGCCCTTTTGACCAAGGTTGGGTAGTTTGACCTTAGGTTGACCGTGAGACTTCATAAGTAGTGTTACCTTCTTAGGAAGATTAAAATGACCGTAGTGACAGGTCTTGATTGTATGTTGGTTATGTGGGATTAGGATATTAGTTTATGATTCTAAATTAGGGGATTATCGGATGTTAGATTGTTGTTGAGGCTTCTACAATATTAGAAATTAATATATATAGTTATGTGTGTATATAAAGGTGTAAAAAGGAGTTTAGAATGTCTGTTTGAAGTGCTATACGCACTACCCTATGTACCTCCCCGGATATTGATTACACGTAAGTACCATCCTATGATGTTGAGGTCACACGTGTCGTAGGAGTAGCCGGCGTGTTGACAGACCCCATACGTGGCGTTGGTATATCCGGCGTATGGGGAGATATGTGATATTGTGTTGAGGTCGCACGTATCATAGGAGTAGCCGACGTGTTGACAGACCCCATACGTGGCGTTAGTATATTCGGCATATGGAGAGATATGTGATATTGTGTTGAGGTCGCACGTGTCGTAGGAGTAGCCGATGTGTTGACAGACCCCATACGTGGCGTTGGTATATCCGGCGTATGGGGAGATATGTGAGATTGTAATTGGTGATTGTGATTTAAAGTAGAAGGGTTTTAGGAAAGAACTACGTGTGGCTTGATCCCTTAGTAGGGTACGTAGGCAGCCTGGGATAGCGCCTAGGTGCAGCCGCGAACTAGGTTTAGTTAGGTGCTTTGTTGAGTGGTGCTGACCTTGTCTTTGGTCCTGAAACTCGGATGAGACCGAGATGTGATTAGATAATTGTTCATACTCCCGTTTGACTACGGGAGGGTGGTGTTATTGTGTTATGGTTGAATTAGGGGCAAGACCCGGTTGGGTTGTTGTATGATTAGAGTGAGGCCTTAAACTACTTGTGTTTGTGTTAGGAGGTTAAAACCTCATATGTTGGATTTTTGGGAAGTTAATTTTAGTTATGTGAAGGTCGAAGGCCAATTGTTTGAATTGCATGAAATTATATTGTGCTTGCTGCCAGTTGGTGTTATTAAATTGCATTTTATGCAGGTTGGAATTTTGGGAAATGTTCAATTTATAAGGGAGACTCTACCGAATTTTCGGCAGAAAATCTCGAGCCCTTTGTCCCCTTTGGCAAAAGAGGACATAGTTTTAGTAGGTGGGCCCGACATCGAGGTGATGTCGGGAATTCCACAGGATTCGTCCTGAGTTACGAGAAATTCAGGACGGGTCCTGTCAGCTAATCCCCGATTTTTTTGTCATAAAAAATATTTATCATACATTTTAACATTAAGTTTCATATTAAGTTATCATTCAACACTTCCAAATTAACTATAAAGTTCAACTCAACTATTCAAAATCACATCAATATGAAATTTCAGAGAAGATTAGGAAGAATTAGGAGATGGATGGTAACTTAGGGTTAAACATAAATATTATAATTATATATTTACTTATTTAAATATAAACATATATATTTTCGGATCGGGTTCGAGGATGAGGAACCAATACCATCCCCTCCCCATATCCGTCGGGGATTTTTCAAGTTCAGGGATCTTCGTACCCGATACCCATTTAGCCTTGAAATCTCCTCCCATTAAAGTCGGGGACCTGTCCCCATGGGGATTTTTTCCACTCCTAATTTGAGCTTTGATGGTTGATCAATTTAACGGAATTCAAACATTTTGCCCGAGAGACTAATCCATATATATACAGAGCTTTCATTAAGGAATCCCTCAAATAAGTTTATTTGAGGGATACCCTTGTAGGGTCCACTCAGCATTATATTTCACTAATCCAAATGGTCTTTTTTAAGATAATCATTCAAAGATCATCTCTACAAAAAATCACTTGAATCCGATATCATTTTACCACTCAATTGAGTTATTGAAATTTTAATACTTTTTTTGAAGCACCGTGTTCATTGATTTTGTAGGACACAATTATATGTCAAAACGGTTTTAGATTTGTCTAATTTTTTACAATGATGATTTATGAATATAGACTTAAAACATAGATTGTTAGTTTTGTAGGGGACCCTAAAGGATGTCCCTCAAATAAAATTATTTGAGGGATCACTCGATAGAATGAGACTGTATATATATATATATATATATAATCTGGTTATTAAAAATATTAAAATAAGGTTAAATTAATAAATTTACAATATGTTTGAATTTATTAAATTTAAAAAAAGGAAAAAAAAAAGAGCATTATAAACTTTTTGGATAAGTGGAAAAACTCAGTAATTAAAAAAAAAAAATCACTAGGCAAAAAGCCCTTATGGTTAAATTTTCAAATAATCCAAATATTTCCACTATTTAAGAAAGAAGTTTAAAACATAGGCACTTTAGTTAAAAGAGACAAATACTTGGTGTAAAGAACAAAAAATAAATAAAGGAATAAGAGTTCATATCTAGCAAAAAAAAAAAAAAAAGAATTAAAATGCTCAGTAATTGTGATCTTTAGCATGTCTATCGAGAGCGGAATTGTTTGGCTGATTGTCTTGCTAATGGTAGCTATAATCTGAACTTAGGCGTGTGTTGGTTTGACTCGATGCCTCTTTGGGCTGAAGCTGCTTTGATTAATGACAGAATTTGGGTCTCGAGACCCCATTTTGTTCCTATTGTGTAGGTTTTGTCTGGAGTTTTATCCCCCCTCTGCATAAAAAAATAAATAAGAAAAACCTCGAGCAGGTAATTTAAATTAGGCAAGTGATGTACTTTATTTTGCATTATATACTGGAGATTGACTATTGGAACTTGGTTTCAAAATTTATTTTTTATTTTAAAAAAAAAATTCAAAATTTATTTATTGAAAAAAAAAAACAATACTGGAACTTGAGCACAAGCACCGTGGGACTGGTCAAGTGGAAATCAAAAGTAAATTAGGCTGACGCACGAAAGCGCATAGAATGTTTAGAGAAGGTCAAGTCAATTTCATATTTAGAAATTACAACACATAAGGAAGAAAGACCTTTTGGCAAAGCTAAGATCTCCCTAATTCAAACTCTTTTAGAGGAGATTTCATAATTCCCTCCAACTTACGCTGCATATATGGATTAGACCAGTTGATTAGGATAGTGAGCTGCCCTTTTGCACTCAAATTCAAATCCCCTTTACATAGTTAGATTAATTTAGAGTTATTTTGACAAAGAGAATCTAGTGAAAACCAAAAAAAAAAATCACTAGGCAAAAAGCCCTTATGGTTAAATTTTCAAATAATCCAAATATTTCCACTATTTAAGAAAGAAGTTTAAAACATAGGCACTTTAGTTAAAAGAGACAAATACTTGGTGTAAAGAACAAAAAATAAATAAAGGAATAAGAGTTCATATCTAGCAAAAAAAAAAAAAAAAGAATTAAAATGCTCAGTAATTGTGATCTTTAGCATGTCTATCGAGAGCGGAATTGTTTGGCTGATTGTCTTGCTAATGGTAGCTATAATCTGAACTTAGGCGTGTGTTGGTTTGACTCGATGCCTCTTTGGGCTGAAGCTGCTTTGATTAATGACAGAATTTGGGTCTCGAGACCCCATTTTGTTCCTATTGTGTAGGTTTTGTCTGGAGTTTTATCCCCCCTCTGCATAAAAAAATAAATAAGAAAAACCTCGAGCAGGTAATTTAAATTAGGCAAGTGATGTACTTTATTTTGCATTATATACTGGAGATTGACTATTGGAACTTGGTTTCAAAATTTATTTTTTATTTTAAAAAAAAAATTCAAAATTTATTTATTGAAAAAAAAAAACAATACTGGAACTTGAGCACAAGCACCGTGGGA
Organism: Prunus mume; assembly: GCF_000346735.1. The sequence continues at coordinate 22,073,192 of NC_024128.1, forward strand.
CTGGTCAAGTGGAAATCAAAAGTAAATTAGGCTGACGCACGAAAGCGCATAGAATGTTTAGAGAAGGTCAAGTCAATTTCATATTTAGAAATTACAACACATAAGGAAGAAAGACCTTTTGGCAAAGCTAAGATCTCCCTAATTCAAACTCTTTTAGAGGAGATTTCATAATTCCCTCCAACTTACGCTGCATATATGGATTAGACCAGTTGATTAGGATAGTGAGCTGCCCTTTTGCACTCAAATTCAAATCCCCTTTACATAGTTAGATTAATTTAGAGTTATTTTGACAAAGAGAATCTAGTGAAAACCTCAAAATAAGCAGCCTACTATAAACAAACCCAATTTATTTTTTCAAAAAGACGGAAAACCCCTTATCTTCAGCACCAAAAACATGCAAGTCTTAGGCTCAAAGAAACATGTGAAGATTTTGTCTTTATTCAATAATAGTGCAGTAACAGTGTTAGCAGTGCAGCAACCCATGTTAAAAAGTTTTCTTTGTTTGTGCATATGTTTGAGTGCCTTTTGTCTTAGTGTGCATGTTAATTCATTTGTTTGTACGGGGTGTGTGCATGTGAAGTAATCTGAAATATATTCTAAAGGTTTGTAGTTTTCTCCAATGTAAATCCATAAGGCATAAGAGGCGTTAAAGTGGTAAGGGTTGTTGTGTATTCGGAAGCTTCGAAGAGAGAAGTGCAATATTAGAGAAGAAAACATCTCAATACTCTTCTTCAGCTTTCAATAAATAAAACTCCATTTATTTATATACTTTCCCTTATTACTAATTCTCTCCTCATACACTGATCACTGTTAATACACCTTTAATACCTCAACGATTGTTAATACATAGAGATGTACTATTAATACTCAGGGCTAGCAATTTCCAGCAACATCAATACTTAAGTAAGTCTTTTGTTTTTTTGTTTTTTGGTTTTCTTAGCAGACTTGTTGTCCAAAACAGAGAAAAACTTTTATAATTATGTTATTATCTTGCTAAATTGATGATCATACTTTGTTTGAGCACTTGGTCATATTTGATATTTGTCATAACAACAACTAGACGTCTGTTATGGAACCTCTGAGTTCAACTCCATAGCCCTTTATGTTGGCGTCTTTGCAGTTCCATATTTTAGGCATGGTATTTGATTGTTATTTTGGCCTTTCGAGACCTTGACCAAGACCCCGTTGAAAATTTTGTATCAAAGCTTTAGTTTAGCTCTTAAATAATATAACTGTAACAGTAAAGTACCCTGAAGATATAAGTCACCCAATACAAGTAATAAAAACCAATGTGTTATAACATGTTCAATTTTTTGTTAATTGCCAGATAATTTTCAGTTAAGAACAATGAACCCTTTGCATGTTTGGAACTTAGTGAATACTTATTAGAATAAAAGAAATGTTACAAGAACCAAAAAGATAAAAAGTTGAATACCAAGCAGAAATTGGGAACTTAGAAGAATTATTAATCTCCATAAGTAAGTAATTATCTAAGAAGAAAATCAGAAGTACATAACACCATAATAAGAAACCAGTCTCATTTAAAAGTTTGTAAAGAATTCATAGAAGCATTTCAAGAGCATTTAGGTATCTTAAAAGAAAAAGGTAGACATAGATAAACTTTAATTATATGATAGAGTACCTTAATTTAGAAATTAGTGAACAATTGAAGAAAAATAACTCTAAATAATAATACAATAGTTTATTATTTTCCACAATAAAGAACACAAATATCTATTACATAGCAGTAACAATCCCTTCGAAAATAATATTGTTGATGTTTTAATTAGGCAGATAGAAAGTGTAAAATTTGAAAATAATAAACATAATATAACAATTCAAGAGTTATTAGAATATTTTCAGAAAAATTACCTAATACCAATTAGGCAAAACTTAGATTATATAACATCTCAATTAGAAGATAAAAATAAAAATATTCAAAAGATTTCCTAATAAGAAAGAAATCAAAGATCTCATAGATCTTATAGATAGCAAGCCAAAACAAGTTGAACTTCAATCATTAGAAATTGTTAAGCAATTAAAAATAGAAGTGAAAAATACAATTAGTACAAAAAAACATTAACTGAACAAGTACAAAAAATTACATAATAAAATAGATAGAATTTTAGTTTCATGACAGGTTCTAAAATTAATAATAACTATATCAAAACATTAGAAGAGGTTGGTAAACTAGATAACGAACCAATGGGCCTTACAAAATTTACAACATCTTTAGTAAGTAGTAATACCCCTATAAGACAAAATAATTTAGTTATCCAATTAATTTTAAATATAGCAGAAAAACTAGATCAATTAGAAGAACAAATAGCAGAAATCAATCAAATAGTGGACAATACTAATTCTACACTACCCAAAGAATTAGTTGATAAATCAGAAAATTTAGCATAAATCAATCAAATAGTACATAATGCTACTTCCACGCTACCCAGAGGACTAATTGATAAATTAGAAAATTTAACATTAGGAAATAATACCATGGGAGCAAATATTTTTGTCTCCAATCAAGGCACGCTACGTGGAAAAGAAGATTATATCTTAAATTAATTAATTGAACCAATCCATTTGGCTAATTAATTAATAGGGATAATGTCTTAATTAATATGATATTGTCTTTATTTAATAAGATAATATCATTAATTCAGATATTATCCAAATAAAGAGAAGATAATATCATTAATTCAGATATTATCCCAATAAAGAAATATAATCAAGTCCGACCCAATCCCTACAAATTTGGGTAAAGAATAAACTCATCATAATAAGAGTTCATTCTCTATGAAACCCTAGCCCCGAGGCTCCTATAAATAGACGACTTCATTCATCATTCAAGGTACATCTAAACCTACTTCTAAACCAGAGAAAAATACCCGAAGCTCTCTCTCTCTCTCCCTCTCCACTCTCCATATTTTCTCCACACAGTTCCGACCACCGCACACGGCTCCGGCCGTCCAGTTCACGCCATACATACAACTCCGTATCGTTTGCTTAGCTATTGTTTTTCTACAAATACTCGAACTGACTTAGACATCGGAGTGCCTTTGGCCAATACCACCGGGTGTGATCTATTTACTCCAATCTTTTTTTTACAGGAATCGAGGAAGAGAGAGAAGGAAGATTGAAGGTTGAAGGATCTAGAAACGAATATTCTCCCGCGAGATTATTTGCACAAACATTTGGTGCTTTCATTGAGAGCACGAAGTATACTCAACGCGTGCTCAAGGAATCCATTCTTCCTATTTTCCAGTCCATTGAAGCCTTCTAAACAACCATGGTTGGAAGAAGGCGCAGTAGGAGCAAAACCGCCGAGATGGCTCAATTCGCGACGGCCCAAAGCCACTCCTACCATGATCACACAGTCGACATGGTGGCACCACCACCTCTCGTCTCAATGAACCTGTAGCAAACCCTTCCTGCCACACCACAGCAACCACCCTATGTGTCTGGAACCACCGTGCCACTTGCCAAACTTGCAGCTAGGACCATAGCACGGGCCTCCGCCATCGTCAGACCATCTCAAGGTCCCGTGGCCGGTTCTAGCCACCTTCATGGCGCAACCGCCGAGCATGGTGAAACCTCCCATCAAGGTGGGCTTAATACCACCGCCGACTTGGCCCGATCTTGGAGCAACTTCAAGCATTTCCTCCATTGCCTCCGCGCTCGACGCACGCTCCCGCGTACACCCCTAATGAAACCCTAGCCCATGTGCAATTGGGCTCCACACACTTCTCTTCTCCTGATCCACGAAGTCAAGTAGACCTTAGTCTAAGAGTTGACAAGCTAACTTAGAGAATGGACCACCAAAATAATTTGATGAGGCAGCTCCTCAACCAAATAAACTTGACTCAAAACCTTGGCCTTGGACAACAGGGCGAAGAGAGAAGGATGGATGAACGCGCTGATAGGCAGTTTGATGAGTACCAAGCAGGTCGAGTAAGAGTAAGCAGACAAGGAGATGCACAACAATGCGATCAGCTTGCCGACATGTCACAAGCATCTGCGAGCCACACTCAGAGTAGACGAAGTCTCCCATCCAGATTGAATTTAAGGACCAATGTGCACGATAGGCTGGGCCCAAGACCTCACATCTGCACTCGCCTGGGCATATAGGGAAATGTTCACGAAAGGCTAGGTTCTTAGGGAGGTCAACCAGATAACCCTCATAATGAGGACAGTGAAGAAAGGCGTTATGCCTTGCTCTCGAAGAACCAATTCTCATCACCAAGTTACAGAAAATCCCTCACAAGCGCAATCCACTAACACACCTCCTAGGCAGCGCAGCCGAGAAGGTCGACCCCTGTGAACCAATGAGGAAGTCAATCAGTGTCGGCTAAGTCATGAAGGTCACCAACGTGACCAACCATCCATGTGTGCGGAAGACGTTGAGAAACTTGTGAATAACCGACTTCGAGACTTAAAGATTGACGGAAATTTCGAAGATGCACTACGCGTTGAGGTAGACCGAGCGAACTCCTTACTTTTCACCGCCGAAATCGAGCAGGTTGCTCTCCCAAAATGATTCTCAACGCCCTCTTTCACCTGGTTCAAAGGGGATTCCGATCCCAAAAGCCATCTGAAGCATTTCAAGAGCCTTATGATCCTATACAAAACCGAAGACGCACTAATGTCCAAGGTGTTTGCAATGACTTTGTGAGGAGTAATTTAGTACTAGTTCCATACGCTGCCATCCGGCTCGATCAGCAGATTCAAGGAGCTTGCTTATGTCTTCACCAAGGAGTACATTTCTTACCGAACAATTAAGAAGAACCCTGACCACCTGTACAACCTGCACAAGAAGCCCGACGAATCCCTTTGAGATTACATCAAGAGATTCAAAGCAGAAAAGGTCAACATCGTTAGGTGCGATGACCAAATCGCATCCTCTGCATTCAAGAAAGGTCTTCCAGTAGAACATGACTTATACAGCGAACTGACTATCACTCCCAGCTGGACTCTGGCAAAGGTCTTCGAGACCACAGAATGCTATGCACTCTAGAATGACAATTGAGTCACAGCGAAGAAGTCCTCTAAGCAGGAAGATCGGCCCACCAAGCAGGCAGACCAAAGAAGCGACAAACTTGGCACTAGGGATAAAGACAAAGTCAAAGGAGAACTATACCAAGTTCTACATCCCTATACATCAAATTTTAGCCTAAGTGAAGGGAGATCCGAATAAGAGGGATACCAGAAAATATTGTGCTTTCCATGCGACATGCAGGCACAATACGAATAATTACTTTGCTTGGAAAACGCACTTCGAAGAACTCGTGAGAGAAGGTCATTGCACGGAGTTCATCGTCAAGTAGGCCATCCAGCAGATTGAGGACCACGATACTGCCGAGGAGCCACCCCAGAAGGTTATAAGAATTAACACAATCCTAGCCGACTCTGAGAAGTCCAGATTGACTAACAAAGAAAAGAAGAGAAAGATGAAACAGGCCACCATGATCTCTCAGGTCTCTATTAGTCTCCTACTGGCAGAAGACGATCCCGTGATTAGCTTCCAAAAGAAAGATCTAATCAGCCTTGATCTACCACACAATGACACCATTGTCATCAGCATTCAAATTGCTCAGGCCATGGTTGACCAAATCCATGCAGACGAGGGTAGTGCAGCCAACATCTTACAATTGGCAGTCATCCAATAGATGGGCTTAGAGACAAAGATCAATAAAACAGCCAAGTCGCTGACTGGCTTCAATGGCTCAACAATGGTTACCGTCGACACGATATCTCAACATCTACTCCCCACCTATAATCAGCTTGCAAATGTTCATGATCGTTGATGAAGTCTCACCCCCTACAATGGCATTCTGGGCAGACCATGGATCAGCAAGATCCACTACCCAATCCCGGGGGGCGGTATCAGCCAAATCAACAGCGATCAGGCAATGACGAGGAAGTCCTCAGCTCAAAGGCTAAAGAGAAGCAAGTAAACACAGTTCCTCCTTGTGAATCAGGCAGATCAAAAGATAGTAGAATAAGCAGATGAGAAAGCAGATCTCGTTCCTAACGACCGAACATACCAGAAAGGAAAGAAAATAGCTACTCCCCAATACCAATCAAAGAATCAAGACCAAGTCAAGGGAATCCGTCTGGAGTCTCTCTTGAATAAGGATTGAAGCCCGAAGAGGACATCGAGTGAGTATCCCTTGACCCTGACAAGCCAGAGAGAAAATCACGGATCGGTTCGCGCCTAAGCGAGGAGGAAAATGCAGAGCTTGTAGCCTTCCTCCATAACAACAAAGACGTATTTGCATGGTCGCCATCCGACAAGCTTGGCATCGATCCCCAGATCATCTGCCATCACCTATACGTCAACCTAGATATCAAGCCTGTAGGGCAGAACAGACGCAACTTCACCCCCGAGTGGGTTGCCATCTATAAAGCCAAGATCGACAAGCTTCTAGCTGCAGGTTTCATTGAAGAGGTATCCTGCGCAGAATGGCTGGCGAACATTGTTCTAGTAGCAAAGAAAGATAAAGGCCTGTGGAGACTGTGCGTCAACTACACCGACCTCAACAAGGCATGCCCTAAAGACAACTTTCCACTGTCAAGAATTGATTAGCTCGTCGATTCAACTTCCGGCAATCAACTGCTAAGCTTTATGGACACGTACTCCGGCTACACTCAAATCATGATGCATGAAGACGATAAGGCAAAGACCTCTTTCATCATCGAAAAAAGTACATACTACTACAAAATCATGCCTTTTGGGTTGAAGAACGCCGGAGCAACCTACCAAAGGCTGGTGAACAAAATTTTCAAGGAGCAAATCGGCAAGACTATGGAGCTCTACGTAGACGACATGTTAGTCAAAGCTCCTGAGCTAGCAGACCACATCAAGAACCTTGCCAAGGCATTCAGCCTACTCAAAAAATACAACATGAAGTTGAACCCAAGCAAATGCACGTTTAGAGTCTTGTCCTGTCGATTCCTGGGATACTTAGTCACCCAAAGAGGAATTGAGGCACATCCAAATCAAATCAAATTAATACTCGATATGAAGTCACCTGCCACAACAAAGGAAATACAAAGTCTAACAAGTAGAGAGGCAACTCTTAATCGATTCCTCTCAAGATCTACAAACAAGTGTAGGCCATTCTTCAAAGCCTTGAAGAAATGACACAAAGACAAGTGGGATGACGAGTGTGAAGTAGCTTTTTAAAATTTGAAAACCTACCTCACTTCACCTCCCTTACTCTCAAAATCGACCTGGTTGTGTCCGACTCAGCTCTCATCAGTATTCTACACTTCAAAAGCTCTCCTCGATGTAGAGACTCGCTATCTAAAAATGGAGAAGCTCATTTTTTTCACTTGTGGTCTTCGTGTGAAAGCTAAGGCCCTACTATCAAGCACACCGGATAATTGTCATGATAGAATTTCCTTTGAGATCGATCCTCCACAGCCCCGACGCTTCTTAGCGACTCATGAAATGGGCTATCGAACTTAGTCAATACGACCTCCTCTACCGGCCGAAGATTCCTATAAAAGCTCAAGCTTTAGCAGATTTTGTTGTAGATTTACTCCGACAGCCAAAGAACAAAAGATGGTCACAAAAAGCAAGGAAAATGCAAACGATACCTCCTTCATCGATTCAAACCTACCTAATAACATGTGGTAGTTGCATGTAGATAGAGCATCAAATCACAAAGGAGCGAGGGCAGGCGTAGTCATAATCACCCCAGACGGAATTTTGTTGGAACAAGCCATGCGGAACTCGCGTGCTGTTGGCTTTCTTTTGCCCTACTTGACGAGCTGGTGAAGAAGAATGCTGATTTGACTGACAAGCTCTTGAAGGAACGGATTCTCCATGATGCGAGGATTTCCCAGAAGGAGAGTATGTATGCGATCAAGAATTTTGTTGGCCAAAAAGATGGTGAGCTCAAGTCTCTTATGGCTACTCTGCTCAAATGCAAGGAAGCTTACTTTTGCCTCGAACTTAAGCAAGCTGCTCTGGCCCAGTATCGTGACAAGCTGCTGGTCAAGTTTGACACTCAAGTTAAAGCCACGGAGGCATTATAGCATGAAATTACTGCTAACGCATACAAGCTGGGATACTTGGATTGCTGGAATGGTGCTGCTTCCTGCTGCCTTCTCGAAGATGAGGATGGTGAGCAACTCTATCTTAACTTTCCCCTACTCAAAGTGAGCAGATCAATGCTGTTGATGTCGAAGCAGTTGAAGAGTAGGTAGCAGATGAAGCTGCAATGCTGCAATAGAGGAAGACAACGCCAAAGATGGTGCAGCTAATGAGGTTAAGGCAGATGCAGAAGAGCAGGAAGCTGGGGCTGCTGAGCAAATGGTGTCGGTTGAGCAAAATGATGCTGTTGTCAACGCAGTTGATCAGGAGGTAGCTGAGAATGTGATCGGCTAAGGGTCTCTTTTGTTAAACGTAATGCATTTGTATCAGTTGTTAAGTATAGTTGGGTCTCTTGAGAGAAGCTATGTTTAGGAAGAGTTGTATCTTTTAGAAGTCTAGAGTTGCAACTCTTGGAACTAATCCAAGAGTTATGTCAATTTATGAAAAGGTCTGAGTGTTATTATATATAGCCAATGTAATAGGTTGTTGTAGTATGAAAGAAGTTAACAAAAATCAGTTTGAATAATTCTCTGTTTTACAAAAACTCTCTACCTCACTTTATATTTCCATCATATACTTCAGTTTTGTGATCATTCCTCCAACAAATTTGGTACCAGAGTAGTATTTGATCTTATTGCTACCGCTGTGATTAGCAATAGCATCAAGTTCAAATCCCTCTACCATTGGGAATATCCAGAATCTAATGTCCATTTTTGATGGTGAGAATTATGAGTATTGGAGCGTTCAAATGAAGACTCTATTTATCTCCTAGGATCTTTGGGATATTGTAGAAGATGGGTATGAGGAACAAGAAAATTCAAAAGTAGGAAAGGAAACACAAGAAAAACAGCAGATTTACAAGGAAAATAAGAAAAAATATGCCAAGGCGTTGTTTCTAATTCAACAAGGAGTAAGCAAAAATCTATTTCCAAGATTACTTTCAGCAACAACATCAAAGAACGCTTGGGAAATTCTCAAAATTGAGTTCAAAGGTTCAGAAAAAGTAATCTCCATCAAACTGCAATCCTTGTGGCGGGAATTTGATAACTTACTTATGAAAGACAATGAATCCATTCAAGCATTCTTCACAAAGGTTTCTGGGATTGTGAACCAAATTAGATGTTATGGGGACACTATTCCAGACAAGAAAATCGTTGAGAAAACTTTATGAAGTCTATCGCCAAAATATGATCATGTCGCTGCTGCAATAGAAGAATTAAAAGATTTATCTACACTTTCTTTACATGAATTAATTGATTCATTGGAAGCACATGAAAAAAGAATCAACAGATCCACAGAACAGTTGGTGGAGCAAGCTTTCTAGTCTAAGATGAATTCGAAGGAGAAAGAAGACAAACAAAAAGGAGGACAATTCCAGAAATCTCAAAATGGCAGAAACAAAAAATTTGGGCATAGAAATTCCAACAAAGGAGGCAACAGTTTCAATAATCAACAACAAAATAGGAGGACAATTCCAGAAATCTCAAAATGGGAGAAACAAAAAATTTGGGCGTAGAAACTCCAGCAAAGGAGGCAACAATTTCAATAATCAACAACAAGGCAGCAGTCCCAATCATCAACAAGGAAGCAGCAATTCCAATAATCAACAAGGAAGCAACAATTCAAATAATCAAAATGGAAGATCATCACTTCAATGCTACGTTTGCAACAAATATGGGCATAAAAGTGCAGATTGCCGATACAAATGTACCCGATGCAGGATACCCAACCATTCACAAAGAGACTGCAGATATCAGAAAAACAATGAAGCAAATTTTACGGAGAACAATGACTCTCAAGAGCAATTATTTTATACATGTTTCAGTTTTCATCAAGATTCACAAGATGTTTGGTATGTGGATAGCGAATGCAGTAATCATGTGACAGGAAATAAGCAATGCTTTGTCAAGTTAGAAGAAAAAGTGAACTCACAAGTCAAGCTTGGTGATGGAAAACTACACAACGTGGAAGGCGAGGGTATCATTTCTGTGCAAACAAAGGGAGGTACTCCAAAACTTATCTATGATGTGCTGTATGTTCCTAATTTGGCTCAAAATTTACTACGTGTGGGACAACTTTTGCAAAGAGGATTCTTGTTGAAATTTGAAGATGATTATTGTGATATTTCTGATAAAAAGAATAATACTTTGGTGGCAAAGATAAAAATGACAACAGACAACGTTTTTCCGTTTTTGATGACATCAAAGGAAAACTTTGCTTTGGAAGTAGAAAAAGTTGATGGATCGTTGTTATGGGATCATTTGAAGATGATTATTGTGTTATTTCTGATAAAAAGAATAAGACTCTAGTGGCAAAGATAAAAATGACAATAAACAAAGTTTTTCCGCTGTTGATGACATTAAAGGAAAACTTTGCTTTAGAAGCAGAAAAAGTTGATGGATCGTTGTTATGGAATTTAAGATATGGGCATTTGAATCAAAGAAGCATGCAGCTGTTACATGCCTGCAGCTGTTACACCAGAAAAATATGGTGGTTGGACTTCACTCTATTCACTCTGAAAAGGAAATATGTGAAGGCTGTATCTTTGGGTAATTCCATCGGTTACCATTCTCACAATCATCTTGGGGTGGTTGGACTTCCCTCTATTCACTCTGAAAAGGAAATATGTAATGGCTGTATCTTTGGAAAATTCCATCGGTTACCATTCTCACAATCATCTTGGGGAGCAAAAGCCCCTCTTGAATTGGTACATGCAGATATTTGGGGACCAACTCGTACACCATCCTTCAATAACAAAAGGTACTTCATTCAATTCGTAGATGATTTCTCCAGGATGATGTGGGTATATTTCTTAGAACAAAAGTCAAAAGCATTTTCTGTTTTCAAGCAATTCAAAGCTTTTGGAGAAAATTAGAGTGGTCACAATTTGAAGGTATTAAGAACAGATCGTGGTGGAGAGTTTACATCAAATGAATTTTTTGAATATTGCAAAAGCGATGGTTTTAAAAGAGAGTTGACAGTAAGGTACACCGCATAGCAAAACGGAGTTGCCGAACGAAGAAATTGAACCATTGTTGAGATGGCAAGAAGTTTTGGGCTGAAGCAATTCATACAGCAGTATTTATTCTTAATCGGTCTCCAATCAAGGCAATCAAAGAGAAGACTCCTTTTAAAGCATGGCATCGTTTTAAACCAAAGGTGGATTTCTTCAAGATTTTTGGCTGCACAACATATGCACATATCTCTTGTCAAAAGAGAGGAAAATTTGATGAGAAAGGTGAGAAATACATTTTTGTGGGATATAGTGATCAGTCCAAAGCATACAGATTAATTGATCCAAGAACCAATAGTTTTGTAATTTCTAGAGATGTTATTTTTGGTGAACTCAAAGCTTGGAAATGGGAAAATTATGATATTGAAGTACCAAGATTTTTTGAGGATCCAAATTCATCAAATTCAGGAGACTCAGATGCTCCAAAATCCAATTCCAAGTGCAAGAACATCTTATCCTAGTTCACCAGATTCAACTCCTAGACTAAATGCAAGAACGCGTTCATTGGCAGACATATATGAGTCGTGTGATTTTGCCTTGAGTGCTTTGGAGCCTCAAAAATTTGAGGAAGCAGTGAAAGAAAATATTTGGCAAGATGCAATGGATGAGGAAATAAGAGTTATCAAGAAAAATAGAGCATGGGAACTTGTTGATCGACCCAAATCAAAAGATATCATTGGACTTAAATGGGTCTACAAGACAAAGTTTAATGAAGATGGCTCAATCCAAAAGCATAAGGCTCGCTTGGTTTTAAAAGGATATTCTCAACAACCAGGAATTGATTTTAATGAAACGTTTGCTCCAGTAGTTCGAATGGAGACTATAAGAACTGTTTTGGCTTTGGTTGCACAACTGAAGACAAAGGTTTATCAATTGGATGTCAAATCTGTATTTTTAAATGGAGAACTTGAAGAAGAGGTTTATGTGGAGCAACCTCAAGGTTATGTTGAGAAAGGGAGGGAAGATAAAGTTTATCACCTCCGTAAAGCCTTATATGGCTTAAAGCTAGCGCCAAGAGCCTGGAACAACAAAATTGATCAATATTTTCAGCAAAATGGATTTACAAGAAGTTTAAGTGAGCCATCACTTTATCTCAAGAAAGAAGTTTTCAAGCACAAATTCAAGTATGGCATAAGTTTTCAAAAAGAACATGATGAAGGAATATGAGATGACATATTTAGGTACTATGAGATATTTTCTTAGTATACAGGTTCAACAATCAGATGAGGGAATATTTATTTCTCAAGAGAAGTACGCTGAAAATCTGTTGAAAAAATTCAATATGTTGAAGAGCAAACCAATGGATACTCCAATGGCAATTAATTTGAAGCTTACAAGTAACAATGGAGCACCTAAGTTTGATGCATCCATATATAGAAGTGTGGTTGGTACATTGATTTATCTTACAAATACAAGGCCAAATATTGTTCATGCCGTAAGTGTGGTATCTAGATTCATGAGTGATCCAAGTAATCACCATTTTGCTGTAGTAAAAAGAATACTCAGATACATACAAGGCACCAAGGGATATGGTATTAGATATACACAAGAGAAGAAAGCACAATTAGTTGGCTACACAGACAGTGTCTGGGCAGGTGCAATTGATGATAGAAAGAGCACCTCTGGACATGTGTTTTTCTTGGGAAGTAAAGTTATATCATGGTTGTCAAAGAAGAAAAGTACAGTGGCATTATCGACAGTCAAAGCAGAGTATATTTCAGCCACAAGTACAGCATGTGAAGCAGTTTGGATTAGAAGAATATTAGCAGATCTTCATCAAGAACAAAACACTTCAACAAAATTGTACTGTGATAACATGTCCACAATTGCCATGACAAAGAACCCAGTCTTTCATAGCAGGTCAAAGCACATAGAACTTCGTCATCATTTTATCAAAAAATTGGTTGAAGACGGAGAGATTGAATTGAAATTATGTGGTACTGATGAGCAGATTGCAGATGTTTTTACAAAAGCACTTCCAAGAGAGAAGTTCTACTATTTCAGAGAAAAGCTAAATGTCACAGGACAAATGCATTAAGAGGGAGTGTTAAACATAATGCATTTGTATAAGTTGTTAAGTAGAGTTGTGTCTCTTGAGAAGAGCCATGTTTAGGAAAATTTGTATCTCTTAGAAGTCTAGAGTTGTGTCTGCAATTCTTGGAATTAATCCAAGAGTTATGTCTGTTTATGAAAAGGTCTGAGTGTTATTATATATAGCCAATGTAATAGGTTGCTGTAGTATGAAAGAAGTTAATAAAAATCAGTTTGAATAATTCTGTGTTTTACAAACACTCTCTACCTCACTTTATATTTCCATTATATACTTCAGTTTTGTGATCATTCCTCCAACATCTTTCTCTCTGCAAAACAATACGGAGTAAAAGACCATACCCTGGGGGTGTTGGCCAAAGGCCCTCCGATGCCTAAGTTAGGTCGAGTGTTTGTAGGAAAACAATAGCTAACAGTAGGATGGAGATTTCTCTAGGGGGAGAACCGGGTGGCCAAAGTCGTGTGTGGTAGCCGGAGCCTTGTGTGAGAGAGAGAAATAGTATGACGGCTAGGGTTTGTGAGAGAGAATTTCTACAAAGTTTCAGACAGGAGTTTAGACGCACCTTAACCCTTGGTGTAACCATGTATTTATAGGAGCCTCGGAGGCTAGGGTTTTTGAAGAATAATTCCACATATGAAAATAAATTATTCTTCCCCAATTTGGAGAGATTGATGTAATTGAGGATTAGATTTAAATCAAATCCTTAATTAAGGTAAGAATTGAATAATTCCCAATTAAATCAAATAATTCCCAATTAGGTCAAATAATTCCCAAATTGATTGGCTTAATTATTTAACCTAGGATCTGAGATATCTTGCTTCCATAGTGTGGATGTTACAGAAAATATAAACAGAAAAGGCTATATAAAAAGAGTTATAGAAAATACAAACTTTATAAAGAACATAAAAAAATTTAGAATACAACCTTCAAAAACTTCTAGAAGAAGAAAATATATCCCTAAACAATTTAGAAAAAAAACAAGTAAACCATAGATTAGAAAATATAAAGTACCTAATAAGAGTACATGTAAATGTTATCTTTGTGGTGAAGTAGGACATATTAGACCTAAATGTCCTAAATTAGTAAAGCAACCTTGAGAAAAAAAAAATACAATAAATTGAACAATTTCAATTAGAAGATGATGAAGACTTAGAAGCAATTTATAATCTTGATGATAACTTAAGTGATAATGAAAGCACTTATAGTGTTAATGCCTTAGACTCCGAATTAGAATCAGATTACTCTCGTAATTCAGATGGTGAATTAGATGAATATATATATATATGTGTGTGTGTGTGTGTGTGTGTGTGTGTGTGTGTGTGTGTGTGTTTAAAGAACATAAAGAGCATGAGGAATTTAAATATGTTAATTTAGGATCGCCTCAAGAGTGTAATCAATGTAAGAAAATAGTTCATTGTAAATCTTGTTATAATAATAGACCAATAGAAATAAATACAGATGAAATAATAGATAATAATCAAAAGAACAATAGCCCTAACATAGAGAAACAAAAGACTAGTTCATTAATAACAATTAATTGTGAATTAAAATTGTCAAAAGAGCATAAAATTCAAACAGCAACTATGATACATACATGAAGTATAAAAAATGTAATAAAAGAAGACTTGGTACCAGAACAATTTAAGAAAAAATTGGCTAGACTACTAACAATAATACAGTTTGATAAAAGACGTGTATATTTAACAAATAGCATGAATAATATACCTATTAGAATAGAAAGGCAACAATTTAATTTACCCTTAACATTTATATATAGTAGGATCATATCCATTTATCTTAGGATTAAACTTTTTAAAATGTTTAAAAAGAGGATTTTTGTATACACCTCCAAAAATTACATTTTTTAAGAAAGGCACAATCACAAATGATCAAAGTAACATATTAGAATCTTATAGAAGAACAAAATTTTAAAGAATACTATAATATGGAAGAATTAGAGGAAATAAATGAAGAAAAGATAGATGAGCAAAATAGTTTGGAATATGATGACCAAAGACTTTAGAAGAACTATTACAATTAGCTTAATAAACTAGAATCTTTGGAGAAGATCCCCAATTACATTGGAATAAAAATTAGATATTGAAAAAATTAGATATTATTAATACAGACTTAACAATTAAAATGACAGATATGACATGTAACTTACTAGACAAACAAGAATTTGAACAACAAATAAAAGAGCTTTTAAACTTAAAAGTAATTAGACCTTCAAAATCTAGGCATAGATTAGCAGCCCTTGTAGTTAGAAAATAGTTAGAGCTTGACAGAGGTAGAATAGTATATAATTATAGAAGATTAAATAATAATGCATATGAAGATAGTTATAAATTACCAAATAAAGATGAACTTATGAATAAAATTCAAGAGAGTAAATATTTTAGTAAATTTGATTGTAAGTAAGGATTTTGACAAATTAGACTAGCAAAAGAATCAACTCAATGGATAACATTTACTTGTCCACAAGGACATTTTGAATTGCTTGTTATGCCATTTGGATTTAAAAAAATGCACCATCGATCTTTCAAAGAAAGATATATCAAATTTTAAAAAGTATGATAATTTTTGTAGTGTATATGTAGATGATATACTTGTCCATAGTAAAAATAAAAATGAACATAGAAAACAATTAGAAATAATTTTGCAAGAATTTATTGAGAATGGTATAGTTATAAGTAGAAATAAAGTAGAACTTGAAAAAGAAGACATAGAATATTTAGGTATGTATATTAAGTCAAGAACCGTACAATTACAACAATACATAGCTAAAAAAGTATTAGAATTTCCAGATAAATTAGAAGATAAAAAATAATTACTAGCATTTTTAGGTTTTAAATTATGCTAGAATTTTTATCCCTGATTTAGGAAGAAAGATTGCAGCCTTGTATAGTAAAACTTGTCAAAAATATTTTAATCATGAAGATATTAAATTAGTTCGAAATATTAAGCAA
This sequence comes from Prunus mume, assembly GCF_000346735.1. The sequence goes on from NC_024128.1 coordinate 22,089,325, forward strand.
GACATAACTCAGCTTAAGCCTTTAGCATTACCATTAGACAATAATGATAAAATAGTTGAGTTGAAGCAGACGCATCATTAATAGGATGGGAACGAATTTTATATCAAAAGAAGCATAAAGAAGAATCTAAATATGAAGAACTAGTTTGTAGATATGCATCTGGTAAATTTAGCGATATACAGGCTAGACTTCCAGCCATAGACTTAGAAATTTTAGGAGTTATAAACTCGTTTGAAGCATTTTCATTGTTTTTACATATTAAAAATTTACTATTATAACAAATTGTCAAAATATTGTTTCTCATTATAATAAAATTACTACTAACAAACAAGCAGCCCGAAGAAGGGTTAATTTTGTAGATTCTATTATATGAAATGGATTTAGACCAATATTTGGGCATATTAAAGGTATGGATAATACTTTAGTAGACATCTTATCTCGTATTATTCATTAACAGGTATGCAATATTTCAGACCTTCTGGAAGCAAGAACAATGGTACACCATCACATGATGGTAATCCATTAAGCACGAGTATTCAAACAAGACCAGTAGTAAATACGTATTATTATAATGGAATTCCAGTGCAGGAAATTAGAAACCATGTTTTATAATATCGTACTCAAGCGTCATTGGCAAAAAAATAAAAAGTGTTTTTAGACAATTTTTGGAACATTAGAACTAATGATGAAACCATGAGAAAAGGACATGAAAAACTTATCAAAGACCTTGATCAAAAGTTTTAGTTTATAATTATGATTATAAAATAGCAAAACTTTTAAGGAAAAACTTGAAGAGCAAAAGAAAGAGTATGATACAATAGTAAGAAATTTTAGAATTATTAATTTAAGATGTCAAAATTTAAGCTTGATTTTACAAGAAAAAGAGGCTAATGAGCCCAACTTATTTGACCACAATAAATAATTTTCACTCGAGCAAAAAACTAAAAATTCATATTTACTTCAAACCTTAGCTAGAAAAAGGTATAGGTTTCTACCAGAAGATATTAAGGGTCATATGATTATATTAGAATATGAGAAAAATGCAACCCTTCAGTTATATATCCGAGCATTTCTTTTCAATTTGGAAAATAATCTACAACATGGTATCACAATCATTACTAAAAGTTGTTTACCCGTTTTGATGTAGTTTCTGTGGTGGTAGGGTAAAGTTTCCTATTTACCTGAAAACCGTTGGTAGTCAACAAGTCAACTTTTTTTTTTTTTTTTTTTTGTGAGCATGCCACTGTTAACGGTTAAAAGCCCTAACAGACTGTGGAATGTAATAACTTGCACCCCAAGCTATTGACTTTGATCAAGTGATTGCGAATTTGGGTGAGTAATATCTCACAAGAAAGTTCTTTTCTTGCCTTAGACGAGTGAGGACTTTATAATTTCCCACAATAAAAACTAGTAAGTTTAGCCAAAATAAGTGGTTGAAAATAAAACGCACAAGTTCAAAGAGAACTGCTTATTATAGATTTAAACAAAAAGAAATTGCCAAGTCTGGAATGACATCAGAACATTTGGCTTCGATTTCTGCTTAGATTGTTGTCTGTGGCTTAGCCTAGACTGGATGTATCTGTACTGGAATTGCACGTCAGCACCTTTAACTAATAAAGATCAGCTGGAAATCGATACTAATGTTGAGATTAGCAAAGCTATAATTAATTTGAGCCGTGGAGAGGTTTGTCGAATGGGCAGAACTAAGATTTCTCCGGTCTAGATTGGATTAAGAGTGGCTAGATTGACAGTTGCTGGTCTGGAATTGCACTCTAGTATCTGTTCTGCTTGGCTGAAGATCACTTGTGAGCTATTTTGAGGATCTTAAGACATCAAGATGTCTTTGAAAATTTGTTGAGGTTTTCATATTATGAACAACCTGAATTCTGCTTGGATCACCTATTCTAAACCAAATTTGTAACGAGAGAAATCTCGTTTTCCCTGTGAACTACTTCTCTGAGCTGGATTGAAATCAGAGTTTCGAGTTATGCCTGTTTTGTTGAAAGCTGGATGGCTTTTGCAAGCTAGATAGCCTGATTGCTCCTGAGTTTGAAGGCTTTTAAGATCGTACGATCTTACTTGATTTTTGTCAGTATGACTGAGAGTTTTTGTTTTGATTTGATTTTTTGTTGTCCTCTCTTTAGTTCACATTCTCTTATATTTATAGGAAATCTTTATGATGATGATTCCTTAATATCTGGGGATATTTGTTGAGAAGTGTTTGCTCCAGCAAATGAGGGAGTAGTAGTCATTCTGACACATCAAGATTCAGCTACGGTGATCAATTTTTGACATTTTGTTAACCAACTCCCCTGAATGCCTCTTGCCCGTTCCTAGCAAACTTGAATTAAATGTAGTACTCACGAAATGTTCATGGGTATGGAAGGAAATCCAGCCTGTTTTTCTGGAATTTAATGGTTATTATGATATCCCGTTCCTATATTAATATTAAATTCTTAAATTATTCAAATAAAAGACAATTTCACCCCAAGAGTATTTTAATGGGTTTTAAATTGACTTTTTATTTGGGAGAGAATTTGAGTAACACCGTTGCGTAGAGCGAGTCGATATGAGTTCGTAGACACGTAATCGACTCAAATCGGAGTTTTAACGAAGAAGTTACGATCAACGAAAGTGCAGTGGCCCAACTGTAAATATTGCAAAGTCAGATTTTTAAATAACCAACCAGCTTCTCTCTCTCTCTCTCTCTCTCGTGTGCGAAACAGTCCCGCCAGCCACTCTTTGGTCGGCAACTCCCTCCTCCGGCGACCGTTGGCCACGAGACCAATCCCAAAAGAACCGGCCCACCTTCGTCTTCGCATCCCATCCCTTCTCCGCAGCAATCGCCATCTCTGCCCTTATAACATATATATGTCGTTAATTATTTTTTACCTTTCTTCTAGTTTTCTTTTTATGAGGAGAGAGGACAAGAGTGGAGAAAGGGGGGAGGTGGGGGAAGATATCTAGACAACAACAATATAAAGTTTAATTGAATGCATATCAATTTGAAGCCTAAATTTGACCGCAAAAAAGAGATAAGGAAACCATATCGTCAACCTAGCTACACCATACCCCCAATCTACCTTCGCTGAACCTCTACAACCTAGAATGACCTACCTGATTCTCTCCCCTTAATTTGAGTCTTTAATTTGTTGGGTAAGATTTGGTTTGGTGGGTTAGTTTGTTATATATAAAGAAAGAGAAGAGAAGACAAAAGAAGAGAGAAGAAGCAAGAAGAATCATTGAGAGATGGATACCTGGAGAAGAGTGAAGAGAATAAGATGTTGATGAGATAGTAGAGAAGAACCCTAGGGAGAAGAAGATGAAAAGAGTTTATGATTTTTCATGTAGAAAGCATGTTTTCTTCTTATAATTAAGCATGTATTATCTAAACCGGGTTGTGTGGGTTGTATTAATTAGTCAGATAAGGAGAGTATTACAAGCCTAGTCCGTTTAACATAGTCAGGTAATTAAATAATATAAGTTGACACCAAACAACTGACATAGACTATTTACTCCTATCCATAGTCTAATAAGATATCCTAATTGATGTGAAAAATAAAATAGGTGAGGGATGAGCAAACCACCACTCAGTGAGTAGATTATGTAATATATCAGGCAAACAATGCCATTTTACACACTATAGAAAATATAATAAAAAGATACACAATCCAAATCATATCACATCATTACTTCATATCTTGGTTATCCTTCAAAATTGTATTTAGCATGTGACCCTTATCGGCTTCACTGTCCTATGTCCCCATCTAGTACATTTATCCTTCGAATACCATGTCACTGAAGTTCTCATGTTCCATGAATAGTATGTACTTCACAAAAGATCCAGATAATATATATTGTGTGAAATATTGCACAAATTAGACATGCTTGACTTGAAAATAGAGAGAGATTTGTAAATAGAATAAATCCATGATGATCCATGATTTTCACATTTATCACAAATAAGAACTTTTAAAACACATTACATAACCCACTCACCATGACAATTATAATTATAAAATCTTGCAAGACAAACCCCCACATTCTCCATCTTGTTTCTCTCTCTCTCTCTCTCTCTCTCTCTCTCTCTCTCTGTCAAACACTACTTCATAATTCTATTCTGAAGAGTTGGAATGGATTATGGATGATTGAAAGTAAGGAAGGATGATTCTTATAGGAGAGGCTACGGATGCAACCAAATAATATTTATATATATAATATTCTAAACCACCAAAAGATAAGAGAAAACTAAGTAAATAATGTGACTCATCCCCCTTTGGCCAATGATATTAGAGCAACTCCACCCATATTGCCCTTAGCCATGGCAAGGGGGGAGGTAGGGCAGCCACCATTCCCCTGGCTAGTGGTTGGCTCTC
>NC_024128.1:22113626-22152866 GCF_000346735.1 Prunus mume
CAAAGAAGCTTGGCGGATTGGGTTTTCGGAACATTGAAGATTTTAACCAAGCTCTCTTAGCTAAACAGGTCTGGAGGGTCTTTATGAATCCGAATTCTTTGACAGCGCGCATCTTCAGGGCTCGCTATTTTCCTGGTGGCTCTGTTTTGGACGCGGATGTTGGGGTGTATCCTTCTTTCGTATGGAGATCCTTGTTGTGGGGCAGAGAACTATTAATGGCAGGACTGCGTTGGCGTGTTGGTAATAGACTGTTAATTTCTATTTATGATGACAAATGGGTGCCACTACCTCATCTCTTTAGAATCACCACTCCTCCACGATTGCCCCTAAACACCCGAGTTTGTGATTTGATCAATGATTCAGGACATTGGGATCGTGAGCTTGTTAATGCTAGTTTCTGGAAACATGAAGCAGATGCAGTGCTCAGTATACCAATGGGTTATGTATTACGGAATGATGACAGGTTGGTCTAGCACTATGAGAAAAAAGGTTGCTACACAGTACGAAGTGGGTATTGGCTTGCTTGTGCAATTCGAGATCGTGAAGATGGAGAGGTGGGTGCATCTAACAGCAACTTTGAGAACATTTGGTTGAGATTATGGCGGTTGCAAGTGACTAATAAAGTCAAAGTTTTTCTATGGAGATGTATGCATGATATTCTACCATGTCGACAAAATCTTTTTTTGAAGCGAGTAGTATCTAATCCTATTTGCTTTCAGTGTCACCAAGCACCGGAAACGGTTCTACATGCTTTATGGGATTGTCCTGCAGCCCGTGAGGTATGGCAGTTTTCAGCTCTTCAAGATTCATGTAACTCAGCTTATCATGGATGTTTTCTCAATCTATTTTGCTATATCTTGACTGTCTTGACTGATAAGGAACTTAGACACTTTGGGTATATTTGTTGGAATGTGTGGAATGGAAGAAATACTCAATTGTTTCAAGGTTGTAAGCCCAATCCTTTCCAAAGTTACCAACACATGCAGGAGATGGCAGAAGAATTCTATCAAGCGAATTGCACATCTTCACGCTCGACTCAAGACGGAAGCAACCAGGTGGTGAATTGGGAGAGGCCTCCTGCTCAGTTCGTTAAAATTAATGTGGACGGGGCTCTAAAGACAAACGATAGTGTTAGAGGGCTGGGAGTTGTTATTAGAGATGAACGTGGAGAGTTGATTGCAGCAGCAGCCAAACCAGTGTGTGGCATGTTTACCCCCAATGTTACTGAATTATTCGCAATCAGATTTGGACTACAACTTGCTAGGGATTTGGGATTGAAACATATTTACCTAGAGTCAGATGCACAAGCAGCAATACGGATGGCTTTCCAATGTGATGTAGATTTGGGTTATGAAGGAGTCTTAGTAAATGAAATTCAGGTTTTAGCTCATTCTTTTCATAGTTGTTTCGGTCAGTTTCGACCTCGTACTTGTAATCGGGCTGCTCATAGCCTTGCACGGTTTGCTCTTTCTATTTCGGACCTTATAGTATGGATGGAAGATGGACCTAATTGGTTGTCTCCCATTCTCACTAATGATGTTATGTTTTTTCCTTAATGAAATGTTATGATCTGTTTCTCAACAAAAAAAAAAAAAAAAAAAAAAAAAAAAAGACAAGAATTAAAGTGCGGTAAAGTAAATCAAAGCAATGGATAAACATAAACTAAACGAAGAATGAAATAAGAATGATAAAAATGATAAAGGCAATAAAATAAAGCAATTTAAAATTAAATTAAACTTAAAGAAAATTCGATAACAATTAAAAGTAAAGCAATAAACTTGAATCTTAAAACAACGTAACGGAAAATACAAGAAATTAAACTTACACTAATAAAAGCGAAGAACAGCTCTAGACTATAGATAGAAAAGTGAAAGACAAGAAGTATGCTTTTGTATTTGATCTCGATGGTCTTGGAATTCAAAACGGCTTTCTGACCAATCCAGCTCACTTTGGATTGTCAAACACGCACCCTATATATATAAATTCATATCCAAAATTGATGGTTCTTTATTCATATAGCATGGGTCCATTCAGAGTACTTGGTGTAGACTTTGTAAGCCAAAGTATCCAAAAGAATAGAAACCTACAGAAGCCTTCCTTCTTTGCCCCAAACCATGGTCAATCTCAAGGGACTTTAACCCAAATCAGCCAAGACTTTATGTTAATAATTTCAACGACCTTCTTCATTGAGATTTCGATCCTTCAGCTGCATTTGAGGCCAATTGCGAGGCCTTTTGACGAAAAAACCACGTCCGCCAATTGTTAGCCATCTCCAGCTTAACTAGTGAGATTTTTGACCAAGACCAACAGAGGTCATTAGAGAAGAGGTCCCAATTTGACTATTATACTTGAAGAATCTAGTTGGAAGAGTTGCTTTGAAAGCTAAATATTGTCGCAACAAAGTCTCTCTGAAACCATCTCCCGACCCAGTTGTTTTTGGGTCTCGTAGGTGGCTAGTAAGACAACCCAAAACCTTGGATTTATGTAGCTAGTTATCTATTCCAAACCAAGACTACTTCTTCCTTCATTTATTTATTGGCATTTATAGATAACAATTTCTTTTATCTGGCTAGATCTTATGAAGTTGAGTCCCACTTGACTTGGTTTGAGATTGGGACCACGTGACTTGGCTGGAATTGAGACCACCTGACTTGGCTAGAATTTGGTCTCCTTGACTTGGCTTTGAGTTGAGACCACGTGACTTGGCTGAAATTTGGTGACCACATCCAAACTATAGCCCAGTGCAAAGTTTGGCACAAAACAATTTTACAATTCACCCATTTATAAACTTAAAAAAAATGTAGCTTTGAAACTACAAACTTATTGGTTCCTTAAATCCATAAACTTATTTTCTTGTTACTTAAGACCAAAAACATAATTTTCTGAGTGGCCATTCTAAGATTAATTCCACCAATGCATTCACAGCATACTTTCACATTGTTGAGCACCATCAATTCTCAAATCATTAAAACCGTTTAAAACATAAAATAGGTTTTACTTTCTTAAAATTCTTTGACGAACAAGTTCATATGTTTCAAATCAAATAATTTATTTTATAAAACCATAGATAATTTCAAAACCATTAACATTCTCCAATTTCAAGTCATAATATTATATAATATATGCGATTTTCTTTGAAAACACATTATTGTACTCACTTTTTGTCTTGGCTATTCTTTTGATCCAAAATTACTGAACAAGTCTGAAAACCAAACCCCAAGTGAACAATCTACGAATCATTTCACCTAAGGAAACTATATAAATCAACTTAGTATCTAAAAGTTGAATACTAATTGAGCTAACCGCTCAAACTAGGTTAACGCGCACTGGCATGTAATTCGAGATACACGGCTCTCAAGATGACACCTCACCTGAGATTTGAATCATGTCCACAACTTCCAATTTGAAGTTCCAATAGGACAAAAACATCATCAAAACACTTCCTAATAATTTGGCCACGTCCAATAGTTGAATCTTGGTAAATCGCACAAGCAGTCGACTATCAATTAATGTAACCCTAGAATAATTGATATGGGACCTATGAAATACCAATAACAAGATACTAGAAGTTGGAGACAATCCAATAGTTTGATTATCTCCGATCAAACGATCCAAATATGTGAAACTCCGATCATCGGTCAAACGATTGAATCTCATGAATACAAGCACACTGTCACAACCTATGCCAAATTGAAGATCAGAATGAGAGGAGCAACTTTCATACCTGGGTCGATGTGAAATTTCATCAGTAAACGGCCTAAAACAACCACAAAAATCTCGGTCGCCCTAAAACTTCATGGCATCGTTCTGTTGCCTGTGGTGGCCCGATGTTGGATTTGATCTCAGGGGTAGGTCGTGCTCGTGGAGAACAATAAGCCCCAACTTGTCCAGCTGGAATTGCTTAAAAACATCAAGTTCATTCGTCGAAAAATCGACAAGTTATTAGGTCTCGAATCTGGTAAAGGAGTCGGGACTTATTTGAAAAATAAACTCTAGATTCTAGGTTTGTTTAGTAATTTCAAAATTGTGATATGGGCCTTAAAACTTCAAACGCACGTAACTTCTTCGTGCAACTCCAATTTTCAAACCTTTTTTTCCTACAAGCTCATGAGCTCAAGTTATATGTTTCTAGCCAAGAATCACAATTTTCTAACTTCAATAAAGATTCTTAATAAAATCATAATAAATCACACAAGGACATTTTTGTCCAAATTACTTTTAAACACACGTAAAACCAATATTTTTAATCCAATGATACTTGATAATATACCTGTAATCATTCTACACCATAATATTATTTTTCTCCAAAATGAGAAAAATAATAGGCAATTTTCATGTTATAACAATAACGATAATGAGACCCTTTCTTGTATCAACATGTTTGCCCATTTAAAGTAACTATACAAGTAATACATGAAATATACATAAAGTTACATAACATGATTGGCTTAAAATCATAATTCCAACAAGAAAGAATGACAACAAATGTTGAGGGGTAAAAATGAAAATCAATACATAATAATGGGTAGAAAGGGTAACAAGAAGAGTGAGCAGTTGTAGCATTTAATGAGGTTGGCCTTTGAAATTTCTTAGTAGAGATAAAAAGAAAAGTAATTTTAAAACTACTTTAATCCCTAGCATTGGGAACTCATTTGATGATACACATGGATAGCAAGTATTGTCATAGTCGCTCAAGCAAGTGTGAATAGCAAACCTCAAAAAAAGAATTCAATTTAATTTTTAAATTTTTGTGAATTTAATTCTTATTTTTTAATCATTTCAAAAGATTTTTTTCATTATTCTTTTTAAGAAAAATTAGTGTATAGTGATAAAAATAAAAAAACTTTAGTAATTAGCATATGAGACATTACCTAGTTTTCTTTTGGATCTGGTGGATGAGTTATAAATTTTATTTTGTTAAAAGCCAATTGGGCATACGCATGTGCTCTTTAGGTTTGTTTAATTTGCATTTGAAATAACGTTTTTACCTTTTGTATTTTATATGGGAGCCAAATCACGCTCCACCTTTGATTCAATCCCAAACGAAGACCATGAGGTTGCAACCACCACCAACGATTTTAATGACCATATTCATACCAACAACGACCATGGCTAAGAAAGTCACTACAAAGCGCTAGAGGAAGGTGTTTTCTTGTGGAGAAGGCATCTTCCGTCATTTTCTGGCAAAGAAGCAATCGATGATGACCATGACTTATCCTGCGTCACGATTGCTGGCAAAGAAGGCTATTTTCGGTCCCTCGAGAAGCAATCAGAGGATCAACGTAGGTAGATTCGCAAAGCTCAAAGGCTCTTCCTGCAATTTCAATGACTGGGCCTAACAGATCTTCGTTTCCTACAGTAATTCTGTAACATCCCACATTGACTAACATAGAGGGGGTGATGTGCCTTATATGTACATGCCCACCTCCATCTAGCACGAGGCCTTTTTAGAGCTCACTGACTTCGAAGTCATGGGAACTCCGAAGTTAAGCGAGTTAGGGCTAGAGCAATCCCACCATGGATGACCCACTGGGAAGTGTTCATAAGTTCCTAGACTGTGAGGGCAGAGAGGGGGGGCCCAAAGTGGACAATATCGTGCTATGGCGGAGCAAATCCCGAGATGTGACAAATTCAGAATCTATGCTAATTATTGTGCTGGTTTTTAATTTGGTGCGGTCTGGTTTTGATGTTATGGGATTGAATTACTTGGAAATGAACTTTCCTTGATATTTTTTTGTTCAATTTTGAGATCTGAACTGTGGTTTCCTGTAAAGCATGCTGCCAGTTGGTTGTTTTTAACTGTAAATTTTGAGCATGTTGAATTGGGAAATGTTCAATTTACAGGGGAGACTCTGCCAAATTTTTGGTAGAAAGTCTCAGTCTTTCGTAAATGGGCCTGGCATCGGGATGATGTCGGTAATTAGGCGGGGTCCGTCCCAGGTTCCGAGGAATATCTGGACGGGTCCTGTCAACTTTGTTGTGTTTTGAGTTCGTTTATGAATGTATTAGAGTGATAGCTTCTCTTCAGCTGAAAACCTGGTGGCATTATTTTGATGATAATAGATATTGCATTGTTGTCTGCCTGATGGTCCTGTCTCTTTCTAAAATTTGCCTAAGGGCATTAGGATATGGCCTTAATAGATTCATGCTTTCTCTCTTTTTTTCTCCTTGGCGCAATTTAGCACTGAGAAGAAATATGTCAAAGATGCCATTTTAGTTGTGCAAATGAGTTGGTAATTATAATTGATTAGCCCAGGTTAGTGCCCTTCATGCCCCAACTTTCTCATTGAATTACTGTTTTTTACATAGTAAGTATATATACACTTATCATATATTGTTTTAGAATTCTCGTAAAATTACAAAAAAAAAAAAAAAGAGTTGCTAGGTTTGTATATGATTGAATGAACGGTGTGATCATTAGCAATGTGCATGTGCTGGCAGGTTGTTATGAGTGTGTAGAGTAATTGTTTGGTGTTTGGGTGTGGTATTTTTTTGGTGTGAGAAATGGCATTGTTATCAATTTTATATTTATATACATTGTGTGATACGTTATGTTGTAATTCCAAAAACTGCAATGCAGAAAACGGAAACTACAATGTAGAAAACATAAACTGCAATGCAGAAAACAGAAAATGAGGGATTTATTATATTTTAGATTGATCATTGTATAACTCTAGAGCTAATCATAAGGGATTTATTAGATTTTAGATTGATCATTGACACGAAATCAAGTTCTCGGAGACGAAAGGCAATCTTCAATGACACAAAATATTCTTCTTTTTTGAAAACTACATTGCAAACAATAGAAACTGCATCGCAGAAAACGGAAAATGTTGTTAGAAATATGCCCTTAAAGCCAACTAATTATGTAATAGTTAGAGTTAAAGGATATCTTTGATAAAAGACATATTATGTTATCAATGGGCAAGAAAGGTTATTTTATACATTAAATCATCCTATATTATCTTTCAATATGTAGAACAACCATAGTCTAAGGAACACACAAGTGGATATGAGAGCTATGTAATGAGATTGCATACATGGAGACTTCTCATGATCCCTAAATCTTGAATATGTTCCTGGTCATAAGAATATTGATTGGGCGTCAATATTCCGCAAAGACCAGTACACACAGTATCGTCTCTATATGTAGGGAATGACAAGGTCTCAAGTCATTAAGTGTGGAGACAAATCGATATTCGTATATCGTCTCTGAGAAGTTGAGTCAACCCATTATCTTGTTAAAGGGAACCTATGGATCTACACACCCAAAGAATGTGATTAGAAGTACAAATTATGAGAAATGAAATAAGGAGACACAAATCAATGGTTGATAATCAAATGTCAAAGTCAAAAGTCAACATGTTGACCGGAGCAATTGACTAAAGTCAAATAGTTTGACCGGGTCAATTAAGTAAGACTATAATTATAATTTAACAGTTAAATTATATTAAAAGATTAATTATGGAATTAATATTGACATATAGAAATATTGGATTGGGCTTTTAAATATGATTTAAAAGGAAATAGACAAAATAGCCCAATAGGCTATTGCGCCTAAGGGACAAGTGGCATAAGATGACATGACCCATGGACCAAATGGAGCCCCAAATAGCCACCCAATTATCTTTTGTGTTGTTCTATATAAGATAAGTGTTAGAGAAAACCTAGCTAGGATTTTTGGCTTCCTACTTTGGTTAATGAGTGATCATCTTTGTATCTCATCTTCCATAAACCAAAAATTGGTCCAATCAAGAAGTAGACTAGCATCCATACTTCTTGATTGCCTTCTCTTCATCTCTAGGAGCATTTGGTGTGGTGAGATATAGGACTCCAATCTTGGAGCCTTAAGGTGAAGGAGTCAAAATCAAGATAAAAAAAAAATCTTTCCAACAAAGGTGTTCATTCTTGAGAAATCAAGAAAAGGTCATCAAGGGTAAAGATCTATTCCCTTTTTCCTTTTCTATTTGTGTTCAAAGAGACTAGTCGAAGATACTTAGTTTAAAATGAAAAAGGTTTACCTCAACTAGTATAAACAAAATGAATCCGCCATTTAGAATGTTTTTGTTGTACATGTTGTGGGTAAAGTTCATTTCCTAAGCATTAGATGCATGTTTCTTTCAACTGCAATGCAGAAAAAAAAAAAAAAATTTGCAACCTATTTTACGTTCTAGGTGGTCTTCAGTCCGATTCCCCCTCTCCTAACATGGTCCACAATTTTTGTTTAGTGCTGTTTTGTTTTGTTTTGTTTATTTTGTTACTATTATAGTTATATTTTTGTTAGATTGTAGATTGATCATTGTTATTAAAATACACAATGCATTGTAGTTTATATTTCTATAGAAGTGGTTTTTGTTTTTGTTACAGCCTATGTTTTTTTTGTTACAGTTTTTGTTTTTATTTGCAATTTCTATTGTTATTTACAGTTTTTGTTTTTGTTTACATTATTGATATCTACACTATTTTGTTTTGTATAACTTTAGAGCTAAGCATGAGGGATTTGGTACAAATTTTGCATGTATCGATGTTGAAATAATTTTGTTTTATAAAATAAAAACCATTGACAATAAATATTGCGTAACTAACAAAATATCACAAAACAAGGTTGGTGTAGTGGTTTGTGAATGAGGCTACCTTCCTTTGAGGGTCAAGGTTTAAGTCTCTTCAAGCACACTAAATTTCTTTTTTTTTTTAGGTTGAGGGTAACTTAATTGGTGATTAGTGATGGCTGGCGGGCGACGAATGACCAGTAGTGGTTGGCTGGCCGGGAGGGGGATTGTCGATGGTGGACATGTGGCATAGTGTTCTAGCCTTAGAAGGAGTGTCATTATGTGTAATTTTGATATTTTTTAATTACATTATTGTAAAATTAGGTTTTTTTAAAAAAATGAATAGTTAAATTTGGCATAATGGCATCATCTTTTTTGTAATTTTGAGGTTTTTTCAATGCATGATGGGATAGGTCAAATGTAGAGTTTATAGGAGTTTGTGTAAGAGTTCATAAATAGTTGATAAATGATGTATGAAATTAGAAAAGACATAATAGTTGGGGGGTTTTTTATGTACTTAACCCTATTACGTATGATACTTTGGGGGTTTTTATGTATAGACACATTTTAACCGTCTTTGTTCTCTTAAATAATTTTCGAACTAAACTATCAGACGTATTCTCATATCTTCAATTTGTAAATTCTTTTCTTCTTCTTCTTTTTTTTTTTCTTTTTTTTTTTTTTTTTCTGAAAACGGTTTACAAGGCATCCTTCGTGTTATATTATTTTCTCTACCTCTTCTTCATTTGTGCTGTCATCTTTCTCCACCATACCTCATTTTTTACATTCTAGAATTAGATCTAATTTAATTTCGTAAAGTTGGTGCTTCATATCTTGGAGTGCACTCAGTCCAGTCAAATGAATAGAGATGAAGTTTGGGACCTTGCATTCTAGGGACACTATTTCCTTCAGACCACCTGTATAGTGGAGAAATAATTGTCTTGAAGATGTAGTGGGTCAAAGTTAAGGCTTGGATAAATGAAATGTGGGAACCCAGTTGCTATGTCATTCTGAAAATAGCTTCAGAAGACAAAATATTTTATTTTGTTTGCACCTTAAAACAGAGAAATCCAGAAACTTTAAAAGGCCCTAAATAGAGTTAATTGGGAGAAGAACATGATCCCAATGGAAAACCTCAAATGGTCCTGATTAGAGCCAAGGTTTACAAACCACCAAATGATGTTCATTCAAAAGCAGAAGCTGCAGAACACAAACGAAAATCACTTTTTCTTTTTTCTTTTTAAGTAACCAAATTAAAAATTACATTACCATCACCATGAATGCTTCTGCTTTACAGATGATTAACATCTGGTGTTGTTTGTTGTAGTTAAGGCAACAACTGCATCTGAATTTGAAGAGAAAATTATTCACATACATCAGCCAGGGAAACAAGTTAAACATGACTAAAATGAAGCCAAATATCTCATCAAATGTAATATTGCTGCCTATGAAAATCAGTTTTGGATGGATTAAACTCGATGTTGTCCTGCTAAATAAATTTATGCGCTCAACCCCTGCAGCATCTCAATTAGCAGTCAGAAGAAGGCTCGGCTACCGTAGAACACCCTCGATCCATCCTTCTTCTTATCAAGTTCTAAATTGTTGTTATGGTTAGGAATCACTTCGCCACGGTCTTCACATTCCGCTTTATCAAGATCCATTGGGAGCTTCATCTTTGCCAAAGACTCAGTAAACTGTTGCATGCTTCTCATGTACATGTCCACTATTTGTTGCTGCATTGCAGACTGCTCGGCGGCCTCCATGTTGATGTTCCCGAGTGGAGCCGAAAACACCTGACCATATTGACCAGAACCAACCGTCTTTTCCTTGCTGCTCTCCTCTTCCTTTCCTGAGAAATTTGCATCCTTTGTGTCTACAGCTTCTCTTCCCTTTCTTGAGGTTGGAGTGTCTGGACAAGCAGCAGAACCTTGATTAGCTGCTCCTGTGGTGACACAAGTGTTGATGGAATTCGACGTCTCAGCAGTCACACGATTCTTTTTCTCTATTGAATCAGCGGAGTTTCTATCATCACTCAAGCTTGTTGTGGTGGAACTTAAGAAGCCAGAGTTGTGGATGCTCCCACTCCCATTAGGAGAAACAGGTTCACCCTGGATTCCCACATTTGAACTCACAGTCATTTCATAGTCATGATCAGCAGCAGGCTGAGGAGATGCACCGAGATGAAGAAACGAGCCAAGTCCTTGGGAACCAGGTCTCCAAGCACAGCCATGCCTTGTCAAGTTAAAATACTCAGACACCATTTGCTGACTCTCATTTACTACATCGATATCCGGGAATTCGATCCTCGAATACTCAACCGGGTCTAATACCACTTCTGATACTTTTCGATCAAGCAACACAACTTCTGAAGTTATGGATGAGTTAGCAGATGATTCGGATAACGAACTGGTGGAGGGTTTAATAGGCAAAGATGTGTTGAGAGAAAGACTCAATTTGACAGTTCCAGCTGGGGAATGGAAGAGATCAGTGGAAGACAGACTATAATCTTGAGTTACCTTTCCTTTGCCAATCACATGTGAAATTGGGACCAAAGTGAATCCCAAAAGCTGGTCTTCCATGTAGTTTCTGGCCCTGCTAAGCATCCAAATCTCACATTTGAGGACAGCATCAAGTTGAGTGATTTTCATCCTCAAGTTTTCGTTGAATTCGGGGTTCTTGCCACCTCCATTGATGATCCTAGTTGAGAGGGTCTCATCTGGATTGTAAGTGAGAGAAAATTTTGCATAGACATCTTGATTTTCATAGATGCATATGTTGTGAATGTTCCTAGCATGATGAGCATAGATTTCAAGAATCCCTGAAAAGTGATCAGAATCACCATTTACATCACCTATTGTGTTCGAATTCAGGTTGTACCGGAACCCAGTTGTCTGATTGAATGATTCCATCAGATCAGAATATAGCTTCTTCCCCTTGAGGATATTCTAATATTTTCTGTTTGGTAAGCAATGTAAGAGGTTTAAAGAGAGAGAGAGAGAGAGAGAGAGAGAGAGAGAGAGCACACCTATGCAGAAGCTGTAGTTTTCTCAGATAGCAGATTGACTAATAACAATACATTGGAGGCCTGCTTCTGCAACCATATTTCTGCAAATCTGTGGGTTCTAGAAGAAGTTTTGAAGGATCAATCTATAAATTAAGCAAAGCATTTTTCACAAGAGAAAGGTTGTGCCAATTGAGCCTTCAGAGAGAGAGAGAGAGAGTTACTGTGGAATTGTGGAGGTTGCTTAGTGGTGGGTATGATAGTAGGTGGGAATAAAGAGAAGAATGTAAATCGAAGAAAAAATTGATGATGTTATGGTTGTTTTTTAACCACTTTTTCCTCATGCACTTTCTTTTGGGGGTGGGTGAAGGATGGTGATTTTTGAAAGGGTTGCTTTGCTTGGCATTACAGCTTCCACTTCTAATGTATAACTTGCTCCACTCAGGGAATTGGAGGCCCCCACTTGGCCCCATCTTCATTATCAATCTCCCCACCTTTCTCACACTGAGATGCTCTCCAAAGTTATTAGACCATCTCTCTCTCTCTCTCTCTCTCTCTCTCTCTCTCTCCTGTGGCAAGAAAATGTCTCAACAATCCCATACCACAATGTGGTACAGATACATGTCATGATTTGGAAATAATCCCCTTTGGCCCTGCTCTATAAATTATAAATCTCTATTGTTGATATGAGCATGAATGAAGAGGAAAGCACTCAAAAAACACTCAGACATGGATTTTGCCATGTTCAACCATTAGCACTGACGGATAATTTCTGTGTGTTGACACATGTGGTCTCGTCAATAATCAGAAATCAATCATGCACAGTGACGGACCTATGGTGCATTTCAAATTTGAAGGAACAGACAAGCCATAATCTGGCAGCTCCAGCTTATTAGTGGCATTCAATTTGAGCATTTATTTCTCACCACTTGCTCCGAAGATTTTTGTGTTCCTTAATAACTTGACTTCACATCGTTGAAAATGAAGTTCATATTTGTCCAAATAAGCTGCTATTTTTGAATGATTGGTCTATGTGGACGTACATGTTCCACATGATGTAAGGCCAGGCCTCCAACCAATGGAAGAACTAAAGCCAATGATGTTGAACTTAGTGACTGATTGTGTGATTTAAAACCGGTGGCCATTTTCATGCAGTCTGGAGACTAAGTCCCGTTCAGTAACATTTCGGATTATGTTTTCTTAGAATATTTTCAAAGAATGAAAACAAGAAAACAAATTGCATTTTTAGGAAATGAAAATGCGTCTGGTAGATTAATTAGAAAACATCTTCAGAAAACAAAAATAATGAAAATGTGTCTAGTAGTACAATTTGAATTAATAATATGTGAGTTATTTTTATGAAAACGTTTCCGATGAGAATGAAAACAACTTTTTTCTGTTTTCTACAAGTACACATGAACTTGTTAAAATGAAAAAATTCTCAGTGTTTTCTGTTTTTGAGCCACTGAAAGTGTTTTTGCCTTATTTTTGTTCTCTGAAAATGAAAACAACCCATTAAAACGTTACCGAAGAGGTCCTAAGTCCGCCACAAAATACAATAAAGCAACATCTGGTAGACCCACAGAGGCGCAAGCCTCACCGAAAAATGAATTGAAGATACTAGAATTTGCCCCTCTGCTTATTCCTACCAAGTGTTCGATTAAATGCCTCAAACAAGATTTTTTGTTGTTGTTGTGTGAGACCTTGAATATTTACCTTAGGTTATTGGGCTCAATATCATGATTATGTAGAAGAAAACGATCTGTCAATTGAAGCTCCACATCCAAAGTAAAGAATTTTAGAAGCCTTTGAAGAATTTTGAAGTTGCAGAACAGAGTCGACGAAGAAGACTACTCAGAATGGTTGTAGTCACAATCCCGTGCTTCTCAACTTTAATTCCTTTTCAAAATGGCCACTAGCAAGGATACATGTCAAATTTTAACTAGACCAACTTCAAAAATTCTTTAAAATTCATATGTATTCCGAATAATTCACCGAAAATTACCCCGAACTCGCAACCACATGTACTTTTATCTCGCGACCTCCAAATCACATGTAATTTTGGTTAGATTAATTGGTATTGATTTTGGTTAGATTAATGGATGATTTCATATGAATTTTCATAAACTAATTGTGTAATTGACATGGAATTTGTTCATATTTGATATGAATTTTAGTAAACTAATTGTGTAAAATGAATTTTGTGCATGTTAGTTTATATACAAAATAGACTATATATAGTCAATTAGTCTTAGACGTAAAACTCTTATTTATTTTAATTATGAATAACATTAGTATTAAGCCTAAACCAAAATCACTATGTTTGACAGTCTCAAAGCGTGGCAAATCAAGGTACCACTGATATGGCTCAACAGGCAGTCCCCTCTCCAAAATGCTTCATACAATCAATACATGTCATGTATTGTCCATATATCCCCCGCATTAGATCACATTCCTTTGTTATTGTCAGTAGTTCAGACAATATATTGACTGTAAAGTCATGTGTACCTGTTGTGGAGATCATCGAAACGCTCCCTTTGGCTTCCCCCTATCAACTCTCCCACCTGGAAATGAAAAATTAAAACATAAACGTGCGTGTGCACCTGCAAATTAAGAGATGCAAAATGTTAAAGTACACAACAGAGTGTGGAGCAGGAACTCAAAGATAGTTAGAACAGTGGCTGCCACTGTCTCAGAATCATCATTGAGCCTCATGTAGAATGCTTTGATATCTTTACAAAGCCGATTTATGGTGTTTATCTATAGACTTTTTAGGAGCTATGGCCCTTGAACTTTGTATCAATTTGAGCTTTAGTCTTTCAACTTTCAAAATGGCTTCCACAGTCCCTCAATTCCACTTTCGTTTGTAACAAAAGTCCTGGGGTAACTTTTGTTACTTTTTTCTGTAAAGTGAGGGGCAAATTGGTCCTTTTAAGTGTTTAGTCATTTTTTTGTTTTCTTAATTAATATAAATTTAAAAATTAAACAATTAAGAAAAAGAAAAGAAAGTAAATCCAAAAATTATTGGTTAACCAGTTTCATATATTAGATTATTCAAGAATTACGTGGCTTTTCTTTCCCCTTATGCCTCCCACTCCCCCACTGTCTCTCTGTCCCTCTCTCTGCACACTCTCTTCCTTTCTCCCCCATCCAACTTTGGAGAAATTATACAATGATACGGTATCACCACGTCAGTTGGTGATATTTCCATTCAAGATCTGCCATATATCCTTTTTGAAAAGAAAATTAAAAAGAATTTACACCAGGACTTTGTCTTACAAGTTTACCCTTCAACATTAATTACCCTAACTCCTCTCCCCCGTCTTCCCTATGCTATCGAAGCCACCTAGCTTTTTTTGCATCTCCCTCACCACCCAATCGTCTTCCCTCCTCCCTCGCCACCCACCGGGCCTTTCCGTGCCTCCCATTCTTAGTAAAAAGTTAAACGTATTTAGAAAACTCATAAATCTTGAAAATCAGTGCAAACCCATCAAACATGAAACAAAAATCTTCAAAATCTCCTATGACGACAACCCACTAGCGAAAGAAGGGTATGTTTGATGTTGATATTATTGGAGGGGGACTGCAGCCAAGGGGCGGCAGTGCAAGGTAGGCAGGTTGCCGATAGGGGAAGAAACTGCTACAGTCTTCTTGTTTTCTTTTTCCTGTTTTTTCAGTTTTTATTTTATTTTATTAATAGTGTGGTTTAGGGTTTTAATAGGCTGCCACATAAATAACCAACCAAAATTGTTCTTTACATGCAGGTAGTGATAACACCACCACAAGCACCTACTTTCAAGAGCTCCACAACAAAGTACTTCCACATCTCCACCACCATCTCAGTCAACTGTTTTGTCCCAAGCAACTACTTCAAGAGCTCCACAACCAATTCAGTCATCCCAAACCAACCCAAGAGCGGATTCAAAGAAAGGTCATGGCAGGAAGAGGAAGGCTACTTTGAATGAATGATTTAGACTGATGGTGAGATCGAATAGGGTATTTTGAGGGAAACTAGTTTGATGGTGTTTGGTTAAAGTCAGATATTTTGCTTAGTAGTGGATAGGGTACATTCTGGTTAGACTGATTTACAAATGGATTGGTTTTGGATATGGTATATTTTAGAAATGGTTAAGAGACCTATTTCCCTTTCATCATCAAAGCAACAACCAGCATCCAAGACACAACTAAAAAGAACCAGAGCTTCCTCTCCCTTGCACGAAGTCGTAGCATCTCAGCATCCATTTTTTGAATCCGCAGCCCACCTATCAACTTCTTTGTACGTGGGGAGTCCTCTGCATCATACCACACCTAGAAGGAGCATCAATCACGTATCTACAAACAGAGTCCAAATTATTCCCTTTCACCCAAAAACACATAAGAGCCACATCAATTTTACATGAAACATGGTTAAAATTCCTCCTACCAGTCTACGAAGTGAATCTCTTCGCCCTCAACCCATAGTCGTAATTCATTGTCATTTCCCTTTCCGACTGAGAAGACCCGGACATGGACGACATGGACTGAGAGGGGGGATCAGTAGCCACGTCAGTGTTTTGGCAGGAATCATTTATTACGGTGCCCACTTGATGATTCTACATCAGTTTTTAACGGAAATCCTGACGGATTAACTAATGAATGTATGAAATTGATATGGAATTAAACGTTATAGATGCAACTGAGACAAAACAAATCTGTTGTATTGGATGCAACTGAGACCCACTTGATGATTCTACATCAATTTTCAACGGAGATCCTGACGGATTAACTAATGAATGTATGAAATTGATATGAAATTAAACGTTGTAGATGCAACTAAGACAAAACAAATATGTTGTGTTGGATGCAACTGAGACGAAACAAACCTGTTGTATCAGACCCTAAAACAAGGACAACTTCATGGTAGTGAACTGAAAATTACCCTACATAAAATCATTTGAATGAAAATCAAAGAAAAGTGTTTTGTGAAAATAATTTTAAAACTTAAAGGGTATTCGTGTAATACCGAAAAACTCAAGGGGTGTTATTGTAAATAACTCAATCTGGAATAAAAAATTATATAAATTCCACGGTCAAATTAACCATCAAGTACCCTCAAGATCTATCCTCTTCAACGTATTAAACATTGTAAACCCAGGGCTGTCACGACACGCTTGTTAGACAATTTGGAATGCGTAACAGCAAAACAATCGAAACTTGACTTGCAAAGAAGCAGAACGAGAGACCGTGAAACTGAAACTTTTCTTTTTTGTTTTGGTTAAATGTAATCTGAACAATTTTTAAGAATACAGAGACCAGTCAGTCATTATTTCACAGCGTCTTTCTTTTCTTTTTTTTTTTCTTCTCTCTTTTTTTCCTTTTTCCTTCCCTTTGATGGTACATTATTTCACATAGTTACGGCAAATACAGTCTTAACCCAAAAGAAAAAAAGGTCATGGAATTACTGTACAGGAGATGGGGTGGGAGGGTTTCAATATCTGCCATATAACGCAGTTGCACAAAGGGAATTACTTCCGGCCCAACCTTGCCAAATGCTGCTGATGTTTTGCTGCTGCAGCCTTATCAGCAGCTTCACGTTTAAGTGCCCGCTTCGCACGTCTCCCAGTTTTATCCATTGCGGCCTCTTTCTTCCTAGGCTCACGGGACGAACTAGCACCCGAGTCCTCTATGTTTGATCTGTGAACAGGCCTTGCTTCTTGACGCCCACCTCTCACATATCCATTATCTCCCCACCTTCGATTACCGATTCGGATACTCGATGAACTGCTGAAGTAAGCTTCATCCAGATCATCATCCTCTTCGTCCTCATAGGGGTAATAATAATCATCAGGGTCATCATACACATCTTCACGTTCCTCCACAATCAGAGGCTCAAACCATTTTGCTCTAAGAAGTAAGCACACACTCTCCTCGAACATGTAGTCATGTATGCTGTCAAAGCATAAAAATGCAAAGGTAGTGCGTTAATACAACATATATATGCTTTCTTTCCTTAGGCATGTCAACCAATTACTGAAAAAATAGCATCTCCTTGAAAGTATTATGTGATTCCCTAACTAATTACTCAAAATAACTCTTACATGCAAAATGTCTTCCCCATCTCCCACTGGGAGGTATTCTCATAAGTCATAACCATGTTTCTCCCTTTCTAAATATGCACATAAAGCGAAACAAGAGGACTTCAAATACCTGCCATCAAGCGAACGATGGACATTCAGGAACTCAAATGGATGTTTGCATTGAGGGCAGGTGGGTTTTTGGCTGTATGTCACCCAACGAAGAATGCAGGTTGCACTGCACATAACGAAAATGAAAAATCATGAATACCACAGCCAATGCCGTTGCTTATAACAAGTAAAAAGTAAAGGGTGTGTCAGGCTTTCATTCTATTTTATTTTTCATGCGATAACTCAGAAAGAGTATAGTCGAGAGCTAAAACTAATGCTATGGCTTTGCAGCAAACAACAGGGAGTCCAGCACAACACCCATGATGCGCATATAAATAGTTTCAATAAAATCAACAAGGGTGAAGCTAATTATGTTTGATTTGTGAACAGGCCTTGCTCCCCATGCACATATAGGTTCACCTACTGTCTAGTTTGCCCATACCACAATTGTCAGAAAATCAGATGAACTTGTGTTTCTAGACCCCTTAATTTTTACAACACTACCAATCAAGTCTACATTGAGGAGTAGTTACTTTAACTGTGTAACCCACAGGAAATACAATATAAAGAATCTTTATATGAGTCACATATCCATTGTATATATTGTCAAAAATAATATTCTACATACTAAAAACACCCATGATATCATCCATAGTCAATCTTTGATAATGAAATTTGATAAACCTCATGATATTTATATCAAATAGACACCAATAAACACTAATAACGTTTGACTTCACAGATGCAACATTAATAACCTAATGATAAAGGGAAATCAAGTGGAAATAGTAATCAGAAAAAGGAGAAATAAGGGATAATTGATTTCATAACTTAACACGTGTTGTGGATAAGAAAAACTTATCAAATCAGGGGAAATAGAGAACCTAGGGTACTCAGTCCTTGGACAAAAAGGAAAGGTCAGAAAACTTGATGGTTGACGTAAATTGTAAGATTGACTGCTCAAATGAGCACTCATTCTCAATATCATCAACTACCACCTAGAAAGAATAATGCATGCTTTATAATGTCTCAACTGCAGATAAAACAGTCTCCAGATTAAATTGATAAAGTAGCATGGGACAGACATACCTCTCTGTTAGACTATGCTCTCAAAATGCAATAAAGAAGCAATGGAATTTATCTAGTTACTCCCGAACAGTGCAGCACAATGTGCGCACATTAGCATATAAGAAATATGTCATCCTTAAAACAAAAGAAAAATGAGCAAATGTGTCAATAGAAGGATAAAAGCCGTTCAGAACATGAGAACAAGTCCCTAACATTTTATTCAGAAACTTAAAAAACAGAATAGGTTGGTAGCTTCTCATGGATTTTACCCGAAAAAAATAATGCAAATTTACAAATAAAACCCACTGAGTTTGGAACTTTAAAAAAACATAATAGGTTGGTAGCTTCTGGCTTTTCATACATTAACCCACAAACTTGTATTGCTGTTGCATGTGCACCTTAAACAACTGAGGATTTTCGCCTTCGCATCAGTACAAGAGATGCTAGCCAGTTAAGTTGCCTTATCTCAGGAAACAAGTGTTCAGATCACAGCCTTTGACGACATTGCTCACAATTCTTGATGAGACAATGAATTATCAGACCATTTGAGGCTATGAATTATTATATAAAATGTTTACAACAACCACCAAACTATGAAATTTTAGAAGCCTGGTCAGCCCCTACCCCAGAAAAAACAAAAGGTGGCCGTTTTTAGATAACCAAATCAAAGGAGAGGCATATAGCCAAAGAGGCTATTGAAACCAGAGAAGTTGTACAAAGGCACACCAAATGAGTAAAAGACCAAAGCATCATTACAGATACACAGAACAGTTATAGCACCAAATGCATAAACCACAACTATGATACCGAGCGAAAAGCAGCAGACCAATACTTTGAATTTAGGAAACGCAAGATTTAAATAGAAAAGAGACTGATAAGACAAACCAGTAGGCATGCTCGCAACCTTTTACAAGAGCAGTTTCTTGAAGCACAATCTCATCCAAGCATATTGCACACACCCCACCATGATTCCCACATCTCTTTTCAACGTTGTCTGTGTTGCTCTGCATTTCCCCCTGAAAATTTTTTAAATCCCCAATTTAACAAATTTAATGAAAACCCAAAACTCCAATGAAAGCAAACAGTTCGCATCAGAGCATGGAATCATATACTAACCTTCTATAATTACCCAAATATCCAATTCAAATATTTCAAAACGAATGTGATTTTATGGTTTTTGTGATGTTTGGTTGCTGGGAAAACGCGTAGAAAAGTAAAACAAGGAACCCAAGTATTCAATATTGGATTTCAATTGCTTCACAGCCAAGATATCAAACCCAGAATTTGACACAGTCAAAATTGTGGCATTTGGCAGCGTGCAAAATGCAGGAAAACACAGAAAGAGAGTAATTCCCGAAAGTCCAATTCACCCCCAACAAAATTTTCTTTGACCTCAGTTTCCCGGTAAACAATCACAGGGTTACGATTAAAAAAAACGCAGAAAAATAAATAAATCGATCAAAAAAATGAACTAGATCTGGTCCGATGGAAGAACAAGAAGAAAGAACACAGGAGAGAAGAAGCACCTGATGTTGCTGGGTGGATAAATTGTTGAGATCGCTGAGTAGCTGATCCTGACCGTCCATGTTGATGACTGAAGTCATGGTGATTAGAATTGATAAAAATGTTCTAAGTGATCTAGCTTAAATTATATGCTGCCTGAAAAACTGAAGAAAATTTATATACGTAATAATATTTTTTGTATAAATATATATCTATATAATATGCAGATGCTGGAGAATTATTCTGATTCTTCTATCCTACATAGTCAATAATACTACAGAGAAAAGGGAGAGAGAGAGAGGCCCTCGTTTGGGGATGAAAGCCCTAGGAAGAAAGAGAGGGAGAGGGTTGTGGATGACATAAATAGAATTTGTTTTTTATTTATTTTTAAAAATAAATAAATAATTGAATTTCAATATTCCGACGTTTTGGGACTGTGGACTTGTGGTGGTGTATAAGGTTAGCTGACAGTTGGGCTTGTGGTGAGATGTGGGGGTGTAATATTTCGACACGTGGCCTTTCGGCTACATTTTTCCAACTCTTTTTTTCTCTAGATAATATATTCTTGTAATATTCCTTCTACTGTGAAAGAAAATTCTTCAGTCTTCCGCTCCATCGGTGCACGCGGCTTCACAACCGTTGGATTCCGTGTAAAAGTGAATGACCAATACTAGCTAAATTCTCTGGTATCAATATAGAAAAGAAATCCAAAGGTCATCTCTAGTCATAAGGCTAAATATAGTTCATGACTATAAAGTTAGTCTTCTAAAATATTAATGTTTTAAAGAATAGTATATGGCTAAATTTCTCCATCTTCAGTCATGCAAGACTATATTTTAGGGTCATTCATATTTTATTATTTTGAAAAAAACTATGATACAACACTCATACATTCCACAAGTATGTATTGTTTAATTTAATTAAACTACTTTTTAGAGACAATATTCCATATATGACATGTATACGTTGATAACATTTAAAAAGGCTACTTTAAAAAAATTTATCCTAACGGCTAGCTGACGTTATCGATGATATCAGGGCACTTTTAATATTGGCTATTGGATATGCATTTGCACGAGATGTTTCGTGCTCTTGCCCACACTTGATAATTTCTCTTCTTGAAAAGCACATGCATGAGACCCACAAAAAATTTTGGCCTATGCCAAAGTTGGGCTATACTTGGTTTGGTTGGAGAGCTAAGGTCATCTCCAGGCATAGGGCTAAATGTAGTCCAGAGCTAAAAATTTAGTCCCCCAAAATATTAATTTTTTAAAGAATAATGCAGGGCTAAATTTGTCTATCTCCAGCCCTGCATGGCTATATTTTAGGATCCTTCATATTTTATTATTTTGAGAAAAACTATTATACAACACTCATACATTCCACAACTATATATTATTTAATTTAATTAAACTACTATTTATATATATATATAACAAAATTAAAGTCAACAAAGGCAATTTAAAAAAAATGGAAGGGTTTCAAGGGTCTGACCTTCAACGGTCATGACCCATAATTTTTTATAATTTTTTAAACAATACCAAACATTTAAAAATGTGAAGACCAAAAGAAAAAGGGAGCTTTAGTTTTAAAACACAATATAGTTTACTAATTTGGAAGATAAGAATACAATTTCATCTAATTAGCATAAGGCCAAAGACCAAATGTAGTACCTAATTTTACAAAAATATCATTAAAAAATATCAAAATTACACACAATGTCACTCCTTCTAAGGTAAGCATACTATGCCACATGTCCATATCTAGCCAACCACCACCGTCGGAATCCCGCCGCCTGCCACCACCACCGCCCGTCGCCGGCCTTCCACCATCTGCAGGGGACCAACTCCATTGCCCTTTATTCACCTTTAAAAAAAAGATTTTGTGTCATTGAATGGACTCGAACCTTGACCCTCAAAGGAGGAAGGCTCACTCACAAACCACTACACCAAACTTGATTTTATAATATTTATTCAATTATACAATATTTATATAAACAATCAACGGTTTTTAAAAAAAAAATAAAAATAAAATCATTTCAACACTTCTTCACACAAAAACTGCAAATAAAAACAGAAACAGCAATAAAAATACAATGTAGATATCAGTTATATTAAAAACAAAAACAGCTACAAAAACAATTGTAATTAAATGAAAACTGCAATGCAGATTCTAGTTTCCAAAAGTCCAATTTTGAGTTCCCTTGCTCTTGGGTAGTTCTGCTCTTCTCTTGCCCACCCGATTCCTCATATGGATAGCCTCTATTCTTCAAATTGGTGAGGTTGAAGGCTAAGGAAAGAACAAAAATCAAATTGTAATTAAATGAAAACTGCAATGCAGTTTCCAATTTCCAAAAGGCCAATTTTGAGTTCCCTTACTCTTGGGTAGTTCCACTCTTCTCTTACCCACCCAATTCTTCATCTGGGTAGCCTCTACTCTTCAAATTGGCGAGGTCGAAGGCCAAGGAAAGAACAAAAATCAAATTGCAATTAAATGAAAACTGCAATGCAGTTTCCAGTTTCTAAAAGTCCAATTTTGAGTTCCCTTGCTCTTGGGTAATTCTACTCTTTTCTTGCCCACCCCATTCCTCATCTGGGTAGCCTCTACTCTTCAAATTAGTGAGGTTGAAGGCCAAGGAAAGAGCAAAAATCCAATTGTAATTAAATGAAAACTGCAATGCAGTTTCCAAAAGTCCAATTTGAGTTCCAATTGTAATTAAATGAAAACTGCAATGCTGTTTCCAAAAGTCCAATTTGAGTTCCCTTGCTCTTGGGTAGTTCTACTCTTCTCTTGCCCACTCAATTCCTTATCTAAGTAGCCTCTACTCTTCAAATGGGTGAGGTTGAAGGCCAAGGAAAAAGCAAAAATCCAATTGTCATTAAATAAAAAGTACAATGCAGTTTCCAAAACTGCAATGTAGTTTGTGCAAAACTACATTGCAAAACCTGTACAATGTAGTTTTGCAATACCATTTCCAAATATTATAGACAAATACAATCACTCATACTCAAATCGAATATAAATCCACCCAAACTCCAAATCTAAGTTCCTTTATTCTGAATTAAAACCTTCAAAATCTACTACAACCCCAAATTTTCCACATACCCGCACACTACAAACTAATTAAATTATTGTAATTTCTGAACAAGCATAGACATAACAAAATGCTAAATGACACCATGGAAAACAGGCATAGTGATAGCCATTGAATGAGGTTGGTTGATCCACTCAAACCTATAATATATGCCACACAATGAAGATCGAAGGTCTAATAGAAAGCATGAGCCTAGTAAAGAAATCACATGGCACTGAAATTTCTTACATCAATTAATACTAATTGTCTTGCATGGCATTTGCAATACAAGTACAATAGAGATTAGAAAACTCTAATGCTTATTCTAGTAATATGCATGAAAGTCATGACAACAGAGGTTGACATCAATCAGTTGTAAAAACCTTTGTGCACCCCACATAAAGAATCTTGCAACCATGAAAGGCATAATATTCCAAGCACATTGAGGTTTTCATTTACTTGAATCACACTCATAAATGACTACCAGTAAGTGGGAAGGTGGGGTAAAGCATCAATTGAAAAAGAAAGGACATGCATGGGGCTAAACATCCTACTTCTTCACTGGGTACCACAAACACTTGTAATAACTACAATCAGCCATTTATATCTTCACAATATATGTACATATAGATAACTTCAAACAGGAAGCCACATGATATGACTTGTGAGAGGCTGTTCAAACAGCAAAATATAGCCTGTTCGAATGGCCTATCACATCCCAAAAAACAAGATCCTGCTGATGAAGAAAGAGTCATATGTGTGTGTAACAAACAGGCACACAAGAATGCAGACATATATGCATTTATATATGTGTGTGAAATATAGACTAAAAACATGCACTAACTAGAAATTTTAAAGCAAACTCAAAAGTAGAACTAGAAAACCAGAGCGAATGGAAATAATGGGAAATAATGGGAAAATTTGCTGGTGCTATAGGAAATTACAATGCTTATCTTGTCGCATATCCTGATATTAATTGGCCCAAATTGCTGAAGAGTTTGTAACATCTCTTGGGTTGAGTTTTAATCCCTATGTTACACAGATTGAACCTCATGACTACATAGTAGAACTCTTTCATGCATTTAGCCAATTTCCATCAATTTAAGATTTTGACGTAAGCTAAATGGGACAAATTCAATACATCATACACAAATACCAACAACAAGTGAATGCAAATGCAGGCCTTTGAAGTAAAACCCAAACTCAAACTAACTCAATATACACACAACTTATCTAATTTACATCCAAAACGTAATTGAAATCTCGAAAAAACAAAGACACAAACTCACCTCGACCACCTCGTCCATAGAAACTGCACAAGCCTGCAATTTCTCATTCAAAACCCTAATTTTACAACCAGTCTCTTTCCTAATCTTCTCCACCACCTTACCGCCCTTCCCTATCAGCGACCCGACCGGCGCTGCCTCAGCCAGAAACCGGCACGAAACCACCCCACCTCAATCTTCTCTTCCCTACCACCATTAACATTTTTGAGGCATGGAGTTCTCAGCCAAATCTTGGAACATATTGCGCTCGAAGCGACGACTACCACTACCCGATCTAGGGACTTGACTTGGGCTTCTTCGATTTGGATCTTGGCCCCGATGGCCTACTGTAGCTACTTGATCACTCTACTTGACTTTCTAATGACGCCACCGATGTTGTTTTGGTTGACAAGAGCTCTCAAAATGCCTCAGGTCTCTCGATCTGATCTGATAAAAATAATTAAAAAAAGGAACCCAACGAATTTGGGTCACCCTTTTAAACAAAAAGGGTATACTTGTCGTTTTAGTGTTTAATGTAAGGTGGGCCAACAAATTTGGACCTTCTCTTTTGCCAAATCCAAAACAAAATTCAATTGCTATGTATTAAAACCAAAACAGAAATACTGTTTGTCTCAAATACTAATTAATAAAGATGGTTATGTTTAATACCTAATTTTTCTATATAAAAAAAGGATGGGTTTCAATGTTTGAGCTCCAATGGTCATGAACAAGACTTTTTTATAATTGTTTTTAAACAACACTTGAAAAGATTTGAAAAGTTGACCACATTTTTTATTATTATTATTTAAAGGAAGTGGGTAGATCTGACCTCCAACCTCATTGCCAACAATTTTTTATACTTTTTTCTTAAACACTATGAATTGAAAACATTCAAAAGGCTTTTAAAAATCTATATATATCAATGTTGGCTGTTGAAAAGCACATGGATGGGCCCCACTACAAATTTGGCATAGGCCAAAGCTGGGCTACATTTGGCCAGGTTAGATGGCTAAATGGCCAAATTTGACCCTCCAAATTTGACCAAAATTTTGTTTAACCCATAGCTGGATATGGGTTTTGCATTATTTTATAGCTATATTTGGGATATAGCCCATGGCTGGAGATGGCCTAAAGGGCCAAATTTGGCAAAAAAAAATTTACCCCATGGCTGTATATGGGTTTTGTAACAACCTGATCCTTAATTAATTCTTAATTATTATGTTATTCAAAGAAAGGACTAGAATACCCTCGGAATATTTTATTAGTTTTTAAGTTGATTTTTTTGATTGGGAAGGAATTTTGGAATTTTGATTTCACTGTTGAGTAGAACGCGACGAAATAAGTCCGTAAACACGTAGTGGGCTCAAATCAGAGTTTTAACGAAGGAATTACGATCAAAATACCTTGAGGGGCAAAATCGTAATTTAGATAATCGGATTTTTTAAAATCCGATTCTCCCTTCTCTTTATCGGGCTCTCTCCCCTGCGAACCCGATACCCCCCTGGTCTGATAAACTAGTCACCACCACCGGCCACTGCAGGCCACAACTCCGCCACCACCCCATACGGCCAGGCCCTGCCTTCATGTCGCAGCTCCTTCCCACCAAGAATCGCCGCCAACTCATCGGAAATGGCTCGAAACTTAGCCGATTTTGACAGAAAACCTCCAACGTTCGATCTTACTCCTTCGGCCACCATTTCCGGCAACCAAGGTATGAAATCTCAGCTATTTTTCATGCTCTAGCTGATGGTTGGGTAGGATTTGAGAAATTTCTAGCCTAGGTGAGTTGATTTTGGATCCAAAGTTTAGCCAGTTTTGAGATCGCAATTCCGGCCACTTGCGGCCAGTTTTTGGGGTAGGTCTAAGAACAAAAGTTTCTCCAACTCATGCCATGAACCTAGGGGAGGAAGCTGGGCTTACGATTTCAGAGTTTTCCGGTCATTGGAATTGATCAAGCCACCCACGCGCTGCCAGTGCGTGTGGCGGTGCATGGGCAACATGGTGGGGACCACTTTAAGTTCTAAAATAATCCCTTGGTCCTCACAAGCGTGTAGGTACTCATGGATCTCAATTCGGACAACGTTTGAATCCCAAACGAATCTCGCCTAGTGTGCAATTTTCGGGTACGATACGTTTGAACCGTTGGATCGTAGTCATTTTCAGATATGTTGATCCAGATAATGGCAGGATCGTACAGGATTCAACGGATCATAAAATAGAGTCTCGGTTACTCCAGAAACGCCAACCCTAGGGCTAGGTTTACAGTAACCGTCCGATCGTGCGATTGTAGTTAATCCAACCGTCCAATCGAGACCAAACTCTTGGGACATGTGTCCTAGGAATATTGGAACCTTTAGGGACTCCCAGATTTGTGATAGGAGGATGTGGGCCCCGTGGGCACAGTTGACCATGTTAAGGCGATTAGATCCCTCGGTTGACCGTGAGTCTCCCGATGCAGTTACATCCTTGAGAAATGATAAAATGACCATGTAAACGAGTCTTGACCAAAACTGAGTTATCTAAGTCATGTTACGGGTTGAATAGATAGTTATTTATAGGTTGCGGCCCAGATAAAAGGGGTATCTCCGAGGCCTGCGAGGAATACGGCTAAGGATTGCAACCCCAGATAGAACGAGTATCTCCGAGGCTTGTGAGGAATGCAGCTGGGGCCTGCAATGGTTGAAGCTTGGATGGAAGTGGTATCTCCAAGGCCTGTGAGGATTGCGGCTCGGCCTGCGAAGATGAAGTTGACAATATTAGTGGAAGTAATGGATCAGGAATGGGGGTATGCCTAAGTAGAGATAATTACAGTTCTGAGATATTCTTAAACTAAACTAAAAGGAGTTCAGCGTATGGCATATTTATATTCAGTATATGACTGATATGAGTATAGGAAAGAACTACGTGTGGCTTGATCCCTCAGTAAGGGTACGTAGGCAGCCTTATGTTACAAGGTGCAACCACGAGTTGGAGTCTTTGAGATTGCTAATGGACTATGGATATTCTGAAAGTTGAGATGAACTTATTTTGCATAATGTTTTACTTGATTTGTGGAGGCCTGAGGCCAAAATTATATGATGCTTGATATTTGGATATAATTCGATACATTCTAGCAATTAGGTTATATATATACATGCTTGTTTTACAGGTGGAAACTTTTAGGAAATGTCCAATTTACGGGGGAGACTCTGCCGAATTTTCAGCAGAAGTCGCACTTTAATTTCTTGGAATTTTGGTTAGAAGGGCATTTTGGTAAATTGTGTCTGGCATTCGCCAGGTGTCGGACACGCACAGGATTCGGCTCGAATTCCAAAGTGGAATTTGGGTCGGGTTCTTTCAGGTTTTGTATTATTTTAGGATTATATTTGGCCTATGGCCCATGGCTGGAGATGGCCTAATTACAAATTTACAATAAGACTATCTAAAAAGGAAAGTAAATGAAACCTTGAATAAAAAGGAAAACAAAAATTACCTATTGGAGAAGGGGAAAATCTCTATATAAACACAACAACTTAAGGTTAATCTCACAACTTGCAAAGCTTTCCTTTTGAGATTCTTGAAGCTTCAAATTAATCTCTCTCTTAGTTTTCATTGCTAGATTAAGCTTTGTGGATTGCTTTCTCTTTAATCTCTCACTCATAGAGAAAATATGATTAATAAGGGGAATTATCAAAGGAGTTATACACAAGTTCCTAGAGTCTGAGCTTCAGGTAAAAAGGTCAAAACTAAAACTCTAGATATGGTTACCGGAATTATTAATTATGAGCAATATATAGTATCAAACTCTGTTCACCAAATAAAGTTTCAATTATTCATTCATTAAAATATATTACTTCAATATGCATTTTTGTTAGCTGATATCATGTTATAGGAACTTCTAGGATATAATATAGTGGTATGTGTAACACAAGGTTCATATGTTATGTAGCGCATAGTCTAGATAAATAAATACGTTGAAGGAAACATTTTGCATCTTATATCTTTTTCTTGGAAATGAATTTAGCCGCAACATATAACACATAAACATTCATAATGGTAGATTGATTATGCTTATTTTAGTTGAGCTAAGCTTTTTTTCATTTTAACCCAAACATCTTATGATAAGACCCGACTCAAATTCCACTTTGGAATTCGAGCCGAACCCTATGCGTGTCTGACACTTGGAGGGTGCTGGGCACAAATGACCGAATTGCCCTTCTAGTTAAAATCCAATTTTATTATATGTTTGACTTTTGCCGAAAATTTGGCAAAGTCTCCCCTATAATTTGATCATTTCCCAAAATTTCCACCTGTACAAAAAGGTAATACACATATATAAATTCCAAACTATTCAACATGCATCTATTTACATCCAGACAATTCAACCAAAGATAAACGGCCTCAGACCATACAGTAATCCTAGGGCAAATCAGAGCAACTAGTCCAGAAATCTACAACAGAACAATTCGAATACAGAAGAAATCCTACATAAAGAAAAGGTAGAGCGGAGTGTGGTGTCCGTCCTGTGGTGGCGCTCTGGTACACGTCCACTGCCTGGGGGCGCAAAACATTTAAAAATGTGAGTGGACAAAAATAAAATTTTAGAAAATAGAATATGAACATACTAACCCCTCTGTAAAAACAATTAGAAAACTCAATTGCATACACATACTATTCTCGTACTGAAAACAGGCATGCATATTTATATTTATATTAGCACACATTTACAAAATTCTCACATTAGTTCAAACTTTGAAAATAAAGATTTCCCTACCACCTAGGTGTACCCTTATTATATCCGTCAATTCCTTTAACATCCGTCAATTCCTTTATTTTCCGTCAATTCCTCTTGCCACCTAAGCGACACGTCCTCACAGGCCTCAGGAACACAAAGTAACCGGAATCGCAATCCTCGCAGGATTCAGGGGACATTTAGTCAACCTAATCAGCATTCCTCGCTTCACACGGTTTATTATATCAAACACATGGGACATTGTCAAACGTGCGCTGACTCAACCGAAGGCAACTATTATGTCCTTGGACATTATCATAACCAAAGGCAACAATTTATTCCATAGGCAACATTCATTCCGAAGGCAACATTTAATCCGAAGGCAACATGTATTCCGAAGGCAACCTTGGGTACCTATGGTGGTTTTTAAAATAAATATATTTCCAAAAAAGAATAAAGATTATAAAATTATTTCTTAATTACCCTTAAATCCTGCTGCCATTCTTAAAAACTATAATTTTATTTCTCATCAAACCACTCAATCTGGTAATGACCTCATTTCCTACTTTCCAAGCTATTTCTCATTACCAACATAGCAGCATATAAATAAAACATTTAGATTCAATTAAACATGCTTGGAAAGCCATAGTCAATAATAACTTATTCAATATTAAATAACGAAAATTAATTGCATAAAATCATTTATAAAACAAAAGTCCACTCACGGGGCGTCTGCGCTTGCTTGACCCTTTGAGGGTCCTTCCTGCTGGTCAGCTGGTGCCCAAGTACCTTGGCTCGAAGATCAATTCCACCTTTAAAGCCCTCGAATGAAGCTTTCTGTCTCTTGAAAACCTAGAAAATTTTAGTTTGGGATTTGACAATTTCTACTTGAAATTGGGTTGAGTCTTTGAGGGAAATTTCTAAGGAAAGGTAAGGGAGTGTTTTGGGAGTGATTGGGTGGCCGGAGTTGGCCGGAAAAACCCCCGAAACCCACTGTTTTAAAGCTCCCTGATTTTGGGCTGAGTTTGGCTTGAATTTTGCCTTAATGTATCTTAGATTTGGGGCTAGAAATTGGTATAGATGTGTAGAGGGGTGAAAGACGAAGAGAATGTGACAAATTTTGTGGCCGGAATCATCGTCGCAAGCCACGGAGGTCGTGGCTGTTTTCTGAACAGAGGAGAGAGAAAGAGAGGCTGCGCAGGTGGGAGGAAAGAGAGAGGTTTCTGGTTTTTAAAAACTAACTTCCCAAAATTACGATTGTGCCACTGAACTTTTTTTTATCATAACTTTTTTGTTACAACTCCGATTTGAGCTCGCTACGTATCTACGGACTCATCTCGACGTGATCTACGCAACGGTACAGTCGGAATTTCCAAATGAGGAATGCTAGCAACCTTCTCTCTAACTTTCTCCTTTAGACCTTCTCTCTTTTTTGCTTGACATGTGTCATTCTCCTTACACTTAAAACAATGTCATTAATATATTATGTAAGTTAACTTTTGCTTTTTCAAGTTTACCCTTATTAAATGTATTCAATTTATCCAAAAAAAAATTCACAACTTTCTTAACATCTTGTTAATTTTTTTCTAACGTCAATTATTTTTTTTTTCAAGAAAATATATGCTTTTAAGAGGAAATGCCCCTTTTTTTTTCTTTTTTTTTAATTTATAACACATAAGGTTTAGATAGGGAAAAAAAAAAGTCCTTGACATTTCCTCTTTTTTGAAAAAAGCATATATTTTCTTTAAAAAAATAATTGATGTTTAAAAAAAATTAATAAGATTATAAGAAAGTTGTGAAATTTTTTTGGATAAATTGAATACATTTAATAAGTGTAAACTTGGAAAGTAAAAGTTAACTCATATAATATATTAATGACATTGTTTTAAGTGTAAGGAGAATGACACATGTCAAGCAAAAAAAAGAGAATGTCCAAAAGAGAAGGTTAGAGAAAAGGTTGCTAGCATTTCTCTTTCCAAATTCCTTCTCAAACAAAAATTCAACCTTTAAACCATTAAAATAGTCCCGGGGTAAATTCGTCTTTTACCTGAATAAATTAATAATTCAATATTAATTTATGATAGGGTTATTACATCTTATGATCTAGTCTCTTTGAGCATAAAATAAAAAAAAGAAGAAAGGTTAAGCTTTTACCCTTGTAGACTTTTCTTTGAGAACCAAGAATGATCATCTTGTTGAAAAGGCCTTCAATCTCCTATTAGAATGTAGATTCCTCAACCAAGAGGCTCCAAAGTAGAAGCCCTCTATCTCACCACACCAAAATGGATAAGAGATGGAGACAAGATCAACCAAGAGGCCTTAGATGCTAAACTACCTCTTAGTTGGTCCGATTTTTGGCTAAGAATATAAGAGGGAGGATGTCTCACCTACACATCAACACTTCATGGTTTGGAGGCTAAAAACCCAAACTTGGAAAATGTCAAAGTGTGGCTTTATAGCCAATTGGGAATTTCAAACATGGTATGTCTTGGGCTCATTTAACTTGTATTGTCATACAACACATGTTCCTAAACCCAATAACTCTTTGG
This sequence comes from Prunus mume, assembly GCF_000346735.1. The sequence continues at coordinate 22,145,510 of NC_024128.1, forward strand.
GCTATTTTGTCATTTGGCCTAAAAAAAATGCCTTTAAAGCTCAAATCGAGTCCAAACATCAAACTAACTTCACAAAGGCTTGTGAAGAATGCCGCAGAAACCTACCAAAGGCTTGTGAACAATATTTTTAAGGAGCAGATCGGTAAAACCATGGAAGTCTATGTCGATGACATGCTGGTTAAAGCTCCCTAGTGAGCAGATCACATCAAGAACCTTGCCGAAGCCTTCGGCTTGCTCAGAAAATACCGCATGACGTTGAATCCGAGCAAATGCACATTTGAAGTCTCATCTGGCCGATTATTAGGGTACTTAGTCACCCAAAGAGGCATTGAGGCTCATCCAAATCAAATTAAGGTCATCCTTAACATGAAGTCACCTGCCACTATGAAGGAGATCCAAAGTTTAATAGGTAGAGCAACCACTCTCAACAGATACCTTTCAAGATCTACTAACAAGTGCAAACCATTCTTCAAAGCCTTAAAGAAATGACAAAAAGACAAGTGGGATGAAGAGTGCGAAGCAACCTTTAAGACTTGAAGGCATACATCACTTCACCTCTCCTGCTTTCAAAGCCCCTGCCAGGCGAGGACATGTCCGCCTACCTGACGATGTGTGACTCAGCCATCAGCAGAGCTCTCATCCGAGAAGAACTGGGGGCCCATAAGCTATCCTCAATGTATAGACTCGCTACCTGAAAATGGAGAAGCTTATTTTGGTCTTTATAGTTTCTGCGAGAAAGTTAAAACCTCACCGAATCATCGTCATGATAGAATTTTCTTTGAGATCAATTCTTCATACCCCCAATGCTTCTTAGAGAATCATAAAATGGGACATCGAATTGAGTCAGTATGACCTCCTCTACCGGTCGAAGACTGCTATAAAAAGGCTTTAGCATATTTCATTGCAAAATTCACTCAATTCTCAACCAAAGAAGTGAAGCTGGTCAACAAAAGAAAGGAAAGTTCGAGAGCAGACGAGACCTCCTCCGTCGAACTTGACCTACCTAATGAATGTGGCAGTTGCACGTAGACAGAGTGTCGAATCACAAGGGAGATGGAGCATGCATGGTCATAATCACCCCAAATAGAACTTTGTTGGAGCAAGTCATCACATTGGGTTTTCCAGCCTCAAACAACGAAGCAGAGTACGAGACATTGCTCATTGGACTACGCTTAGCAAAGAAGTTGTCAAGGTTGGTCATCTATTCAAATTCCCAGCTCATTACCAATCAAGCTTCAGGAGAGTACATGGAAAACACCAGAGTATGATCCAGTATCTTGATAAAGTCTAAGAGCTTTTGAAGGCATTCTCTACCTTCACCATCCAACAAGTTCCCCAGCTTGAAGAAGCGATTCATGTTGTCAAAGCAGATGATAGCACGGTAGACGTTCGGAGTACACTAATTAGGAGCACAACCCATGGCATGGAACACCCTCTTGAAGAACTGCGACATCAGGAATCAGAAGCCCAAAGAGAAGTAGAACAGGCGGAATGTGATGATCCTTGCATCCGAATAGTTCGAGTCCGTAAGAGCCACATGGTCCGTTGAAGGCTTCCCCAACCTAACATGCATGTTATTCGGTATGGCAAAAGCAAAACTCGCATGCCACTTCTGAAACTAGGCCTCAGTCGTGACGCGATGCAAATTTGCCACAAACCTCCTCTTATGAACTTGAGAATTGCCCCACAAGTACATGGGCACTTGAGAAACCTAATGATCACTTCCCTTCTCAAATGACATGATGGCTGAACAGCTACAGAAGGGAAGAAAAATCGCTAGTTAGTTCAAAAGTTTAAAATAAAATAAAAAAATTTAGCTTGCGGTAGAATATATATGCATATAAAGGCCTTGCAGCCCAAGCCGCAACCTTCTAGCAAACCACGATACAACCCACTTCCTAGCAAGCCACTGTTGAACCAAAAAAAATTCAAACAAATTTTTTTTTATATTGCCAAATTTCTATCAATCAAAGCCCAAGTCCTACAAACCTTATCTAATCTAAAATGATAAGTGCAAAAAAAAAAATGATAAAAGGGTGGCTGACCATTATAAAATAATAAATAAATAAAATTCCAGCCATACAAGTTTATTCGGATGAGATTGAAATATTCCTCCCTGCAAGTTTATCAAAAAAAAAATATAAGTGTTTGTGAAGTATCAAACACTAAAGGATAAGCATCCCATCTAAGAGGTGACTATTGACTTCAACTCAAATTCCTCACATTGAGGCCTATAAAAAAGGGTACATGGCTGGGAGAAAAGGGGGAGGGGCAGCCGGGAGGCTATAGAGAGATACAAAAATAAAAAAAGAAGCGACAAGGCTTGGGGAAGAATGGAGCACAGCCATGTTGAAGAAATATGATAGAGGCAATCCCATATGCAACCGTCCATATCAAAGGGTGACTATCTTAGCACCTTTTTGGAGTTGTCACATTAATGGTTGACTTGCTGGGCCAAGAATCCATATTTTTTATTGAAGTAGCACAATATGGAGCCGTGCTGAAGAAAAATGACAGAGTCAAACAAAGCTCTTCTCTTGAAGTCATCCATGTTGGGTGGCAACCCTTTAACCAATCAAATGGATGGCAATCTATGTGGGGTGGCAACCCTTGAATCAAATTTATTGGATGATAAATCCATGTTGGGTGGCAACCATTTAATAAATCATTTGGATGCAAATCCATGGGTGAGAAATCCTGATTGGGATGCAAATCCATGGGTGAGTAACCCTGAAATTATTGGGTGGCGATCCATGTTGTAAATAATTTGGATGCAAATCCATGGGTAAGCAACCTGAAAAATCATTGGATACGAAATCCATTCTTGGGTGAGAAACCCCAAAGTTATTTGGATGCAAATTCAAGGGTGAGAAACCCCAAAATCATTTGGATACAAATCCATGGGTGAGTAACCCCGAAATTATTGGATGACAAATCCATGGGTGAGTAACCTGAAGTTATTGGATGATAAATCCATCATAGGTGAAAAATCCATAAATTTTCATTGGGTGATAAATCTAATTTGGGTGGAAAGAACCTATGAATCAAATATGCGGATGAAGCATGTACGAATGAAATTTCCTTATAAATATATATTATGCACAAGCTGTTGAAGAAACACAATGTCTACAACATGGACTTAGATTTAGTTTCTGCTTCAAGAATTCCACTCAACAGAATTGGGGCCAATGTAAAGATGTTGTGCACCCTTTTTTTAATAGGAATTCTCACAACAAGCCTTAAAAAAATGTACTAAGATTTCTATTTGAATTACTGGCTGCTAAAGAGATTAGAATACTGATCTGTGCAAAGACCAAATTCTCAAACCAAAGCTTGAAGGGTCCAACTTGTTCAAATTACTATTGCTGCCAGCAGCAAGGAAAAAATGGTGCTTGTCACTTTGCTGCAGGACTTGCCTATTTACCAAATATCTTTAAATGGTTTTCAAGTATCATGACAATTTGAAAAACCCAAGGACATTTAGTCCGTGTCAGATGGCAAACCAAATGGTCATGCCTTATGGAATGAACACATCCCACATGAATTAGTGGAAAAGAGTAATCAACAATTAGCAAGCTGATAAAAACCGAGGACACTTAGTTTCAAACTTCAACCAAATAAATTGTCAAGAATTGTTTTCTCCTCATGGCAAGCAAATGGTTATTAATTAGCACTTGTTCCTAAATCAAAGGCATGAACAAAGCCTCACTGTCAAACAAAACAAGGTCTTGGACTTGGTGGTGTTCTTTATTAAGCTTTCAAGCTGCTGATTTAACTTAGAAAGCCAAGATGGCAAAGAGGAACAATTCACTCTCAAGTTTGCAAGATAAGTCACCATGGCATAAGCAAAATTCCATTGTCAATGACAATTGGGAAGTGGCGAAGAGTGTCAACAAAGGTTCACGATAACTAAATCAATTGACGATCAAGGAGGCTCAATGAAATGCTTATGGCATTCGGGTCTATCTGCATCAATTCTCAAATACAAGATGGCTACCAACATGACCACAAAATCCCAACAAGAAATATGGGAATCAATCACTGTGGCAAAGAAGCTATTTAGAAAGGAGTGTCAAGTGACTCATCCATGCTGTGACGGTAACTCCAATCCAAATAAATGATTGGTCATGCTTCGAGCATCGAGCTCAATTTCAAAAGATACCAAAGGAGGATCAATATGGATTAACGGGTTTATCAATCACAAAAGCCCATTAATCTCAAATCCTCCAAATCATGCATGGATACAAATGCATGTGCCAATGATCAAAATAAATTAGTGGGTTCATTAAAATTGCCCATTAGTTTTCTTTGATATTGACAATAAGAAAAATGGTACAAAACCATCCAATTTTTCCCATGGGTCATCTACCCATGCAAATTTCAATTAAATTAAATTCAAATTTCTCAAAATTCTCAATTAGTAGACCACACCTACCCATTAATTTTCATTTTTTTTTTCCATGGGTCATCTAATGAAAATCTTCAAATTGTCTCAAAGACACAAATTCTAAATTAGTGGGCCACACTTACCCATTAATTTCCAATTTTTGAAACTACGTCAATTTGATCTCGTCAAGGGTACGTAGGCAATCTAGAATCCCAATAGACGCAACCACATCCGAATTTGAATCCCTGGTTTATCCTAACCAAATTCACCAAAAGCACTTTTCCAAGTGCAAATGTCAATTATAGAAAATTAGTGGGTTCATCAAAATTGCTCATTATTTTTATTGGACACTAAGAATAAGAAAAATGGTACAAACCCATCCAATTTTTCACATGGGTCATCTACGCATGCAAATTTCAATGAGATTAAATTCAAATTTCTCAAACACAAATTCTCTATTAGTGGGCCATACTTACCCATTAATTTCCAAATTTTTTCCATGGGTCATCTACTTATGAAAATCTTCAAATTGTCTCAAAGACACAAATTCTAAATTATTGGGCCACACTTACCCATTAATTTCCAAATCTTGGAACTATACTGATTTGATCTCATTAAGAGTACGTAGGCAGTATAGCATCTCAATAGACGCAATCACATGAATCCCTGGTTTATTTTAACCAAACTCGCCCCAAACACAATTCCATATTGAATCCCTAGTTTATTCAACTAAATTCACTCAAACATTCTCAATACATTTCAAATCAAATTTTCCTCACAATGAGTTATTTATTCATTGCGATTATTCGAACTACGAGTGGCTCGATTCCCACGATGGATACGTAGGCGCCCTGAGGTTGGACTTGGGAGCAACCGTAAAACCAAACACACACGTTAGATTTCTTTATGATGGAATCAAAGGGTGTTCCCATGAAGCAAGGGATTGTAATTAAGAGACACCGGTTCTCGAATGGGTCGAACCTAAAATAATAAAATCCCGTTATTTAATTAGTGGTGGTGAAATTATGTTGGGAGGTTCATATTTTTTCTTCAATAGCCACGACGCAGCCCAGCTCAACAAATAAAAAAGAGTCGCACTGCCCAAACTGCCAACAAGGCCCAAGCCACAAACGCCACTTGAACCAGCCCATGTTGTTGTGCAGCTAGGCCCACGCTAGCACCATGCATACACAGCCAATCAGGGCTTGGTCCAAGATGCAACAACCGAGGCATAAAATAAATAAATAAAATACAGCAGCAGCAATCGCCGAGAACTGATGTGGCTGTCACTTCCGCTCCAAGCCTACGCTCCATCTGCTGCCAACTATCTCATTGACAACCAGCCAGTTGGTTATGGTTTCCCATAGCCCTGGGCACGGTTCGGGTCGGGTCAAAATTTGGCCGACCCGCGGGCCAAACCGAAGGAGAGCTCGGTTCTCGGGTCGGGTCGGGTCTAGGGAGAAACCCGAAAATGGGCCGAACCGGAAATGGGCTCGGTTCTCGGGTCGGTTCCGTTTTTGTTCGGTTTGGGCCTGAGCCCATTTTTACCATTTTAAAAAGCCCAAATTGTATTTATTTTCAGCAAAAAAAAAAAGCCCAAATCAAATTTTTTTAGCAAAACAAAGCCCAAATCAGATTCACTTTCAGCCCAAAACCCTTTTTTTGTTGTTAAATTGCCAAAACCTATTCAATTCTCATGAACAAGCCCAAAACACTTTTTACTTCATTTTCAAAACCTGAAATTATGTAAATTCAACCTATAAAAATCCATAATTCCAATCTAAGTTTCTAAACTAAATAAATCTCACATTCAAAACCTGAAATTATGTAAATTTAACCTATAAAAATCCATCATTCCAATCTAAGTTTTTAAACTAAATAAATCTCACACACACATTCAACCAACCAACCAAGGAAAAGAAATCTAATTTCTTACAAACCATTACAAAAAATAATACAAAAACCAAATTAAACTTATGAAATTAAATATTACAACCCATCACAAAAATACACATGAAGATAATGTCCTTGCAAAAAATCTGCTGCATCCATTCTTCCAAAAGCCTTAACAAAGCAACCTACACAACACTTAAAAGAATTAACACAAAATTTCACCATCAACAAATCATAATTAAAATAAGATGCAAGAAAAATACCTTCCAACATATCTTAATCACACTAAGAAGGGAGAGTCTTATTCAAATTTGTCGTGGATGTTTTACTCCCCATTTCTACAAAATATAATAAAATAAATCAAACCAATTTGAGTTAGAACACATAAAAATAAGAACAAAATCAGATTCAAATATACTTATATAAATGAAAATATTACCCATTTCAATTGATTCATAGAACTCCATCTCCTCAATGCTTGGCACATATTGCAATGAAGATATATCTTCGGACCTTATCCAATTTTGAGAGCAAATCAAAGCCTCAACCATCCTAGGAGACAATGAGCTTCGAAACGAGTCAATCACTCTCCCACTTGTGCTAAAACAAGACTCCGAAGCTATTGTGGAAGTAGGGATTGCAAGCACATCATTTGCAATTGATGCCAAAGTAGGATACTTGAGCCCATTTATTCTCCACCACCCTAGTATATCAAACTCCTCATCAATGGATTCAAGTGGATCCAACAAGTACCTATCCACTTCATGTGTTATAACCACATTCTCACTCTCTTGTTGAATTTTTTTCCACTTTTCCATCATGGTTTTTCGCTTACGACCTCCAAAAACCAAAGAAGAGTCGGTTTCATTGTTAGTACTACCACCACTCTCATTGGTAGTACTAGTAGCACCCATATTGTTACTACTAGGCTTATACACTTCATACATATTCATAAGAAGTTGTTTAACCTCATTTGTCTTTTGAGCCACCAATCTATCACAAGTAGGGTTATTTTCAAATATTTCTTCAAAGATGTGCTTCAAATTGCGAAGCTTGAATCGGGGGTCAATGACAACT
>NC_024128.1:22163289-22178151 GCF_000346735.1 Prunus mume
ACATTTTGAACCGATGTCCAAGTATCGGTTGTAAGGCATATTCTATGTGAACGAAGGTCAACTTTCAACTTCTCCTTCATTTTTATGTACATTTCTAGAAATCTTCTTCCAAGAGTTCTACGAGAGGGTGGATTAAATTGTGGGCATGCAACACTACAAAATTCCCTAAACCCTTCACCCTCCACAAAGCTAAAAGGTAGCTCATCTCGAACCACCATCCTAATACAAGCATCCAAACAATCATCTTTGTTAAACTTCCTAGAAACAAGAGCATTACCCTTGGATGCATCAAATGCGAGCGTCCGTGTGCTCTTATCCTTGTGCCTATAAGGATATTGTAAGCATTGTTTGTTTATATGCTTCCACATGTTCCTAGTACCATTTTTCTTGGTATCACTAGCATAAGTAGCACTACAATACTTGCACTTAGCCCTTTTTTCAATTTCCTTTCTTTTAGTCCCATCTACCCCTTTCAAATCCAATACCAACTCGTACTTTTCAAAGTGTTCCCACACATCACTCTCCTTCTTACAAGGTTTCCTTTTCCCGGTACTAGGTTCTAATGGTGATGGTGTTGGATTTTGTGATGCTGCTGTAGGAGGTACAACAGCATCACTACAAGGTAGAGAATCATCATTCCCATGCATTTGAGCCTCATTAGAAGCAGGTTCCTATTCATAAACAGAGTAAAACCATATTTAAACATAGCCAAACAAAGTTTAACTACCCATAAACATATTAAAAGATATATCTGATTGAAAAAAACAGATTTAAACTGTCAAAACTGATTTAAACTATGCATACAACTCCCGAAACATATATCCTATCCAACAATCAGACTACAAAAACATATTACAAATTACATAATACAAAAACAGATTACAAAAACAGACTACAAAAACATATTACAAAAACAGAGTATAAAACCAGATTACAAAAACAGATTATAAAACAGATTACAAAAACAGATTTAAACATATTACAAACACAGATTTAAACAGATTGCAAAAACAGATTTAAATAGATTATCAGCAGCAGCGAATATGTACCTCCATTTAAGCAAAATTTTCCAAACTTTCAACGCTCAGCAGCAGCAACGACGCTAAACAACTGTGAATGAAATCAAAAAAAGGGTTAGGTTACAAACAAGCTTCATTCCTTTCAATGCCTCCAAACCAAATAACCTTAAATACCCATTGCTCTAAAAAAAGTCCTAAAATTAAAACCAATATCTGAACTGCATGCCTTAATCTTTAATATGTAACTAACCATAATTCGTTCAAAAAAATTGAAGTATCAAGCATGAACAATGTCAGATTGCAAATAAAAAGACAATACAAAGCTAGAGCAATTTAGCCCTGCTTTATTAGCTTCAAGCATGTTTTTCATCATTAAGAATAAGATATACATTATTATGCAAGTTTCCACTTAACAATTATGTAATTAGTTTACATGATTAATAAAAATATTTTGGGAAAAAAAACCTACTATTTCGCAAGGTCTCTGATTAATTATCCGACTGCATTTTATAGTCACATCCCGTACATTAGACTAATTAGAATTTTCGTTTATAAAAATTAAAAACCTACCAAAATCAGTTTACTGTAAAACTATGTCTCTGTTTGGTTGCTGTCAATTAATTGCGAAACCTTAAGGGATTCATCAGAGAGACTCATTTTTCTTTGGTCAACATAAGTCAGACTTTTAGTTGGAGATTCTTTTTCCTTCCAATAACCATTACTTGCAGCCCTAATTTGTATAATGCATGATACTTACAGTTCATAATTTCTTTGTCAATTTCAAATAATCATCAAAACACAGCATAACCTACTAATTGGTGGCAGCCCTAATTCGACAACCCTAAAGGCTAAAACCTTAACAGAAAAAATATATCATCACATTAACCTCAACCACCAAATCGACAAGCCTAATTTAACAGAAAAAAACCATAAATTTAATTTACAATAAACCCTAAATTCAAAGGAAAATGATGCTCTCACCTCTTTGACTGATGAAAGAGAAACCCACAGACGAAATCGCAAGAGAGGAATAGATGTCGTTGGTGATCAGAAACTGAGACTGAGAGAAAATAGAAAAATCGAGATAAGAAGAGAGAGCAAAGAGAGAGTTCGCGGAGCAAAGACGCGACGGAAAAAAAATCGAACATATAAGAGAAGAGAAGCTGACCTGCGTGGAGGGATGAAGGCGGCACGGTGGCTGATCGACTGAGAGTGAGAGGATCGAACTAGAGACGGTCGAGAGAAAGGCGTCGTCACAGCCTCTTAGGTCAAAACGAAATGAAAAACTGAAAAGAGGATGAGAAGTCTGAGAGAAAGAGAAGAGAGAGAGTCACGTGTGACTCACACGGGGACTTACGGGAAAATTTAAAAAATCGTGAGGGATCTGCTGCAAGCAGTCTCACATTAATAATTTTTTGGGCCAATCATACAACGCCACGTGTAATAATTATATATATTAAAATAGTGCCGGTTTGGTTCAGGTTCTTCGGTTCTATAAAAATTAGACCCGAAGGCTGAACCGTTAACCTTCGGTTCAGGTCCGTTGTTGACTTTTTCTGTTTGGTCAAAAAATACTCTTTTTCGGTTTGGTTTGGTTTGGTTCGGTCGGTTTGATCGGTTTATCGGTTTTTATGCCCACCCCTAGTTCCCAAACCGGACAACAAATCCTCGCCAAGAAGCCTGAAAAAATAAATAATAAAAAATATTTTTCGGCTTACCTTGGTGCACACGGCAACTCCTCTCCTCGACAAGCAATACACCCTTCCAAAATCTCTCTCACAAGCTAGAAAATAGAGGAAGACAAGTTTGTAATTTGGAGAGGAGTGAAGAGAAGCCTTGTATTTACAATGGTTGGGCATCATAGGTCAAAGAGGAATCAAAAGCCTACTCCAATTAAGAGCCCAACTCACAAAAAGAGCTCAACCTACAAAGGAAGCCCGAAAACAGTGTTGATTCAATTCCTAACAACTAAAATGAGTTATTAAAAACAGCTACTTTAATTCTCGCAAGTGCACGAACCATTTATAGCATAGCTTATGTAAATACGAGGTCGATCTCACGGAGAATGGTAACTTGGTTCCAAGTTAAATTACTTAGAATGTTAGAAAAACATAGAACAAAGAAACTGACTGACTAGCCAAAGGCAAGGTCGAATTCAACAATGCCTCTTGCTAATTACTCAAGGTCTATGACAGAATCCTAGCACCACACATGCACTCGAAATGGGGGGTTTTGTTGTTGAAATGAAAAGAAGAAAGTGAAATGAAAGTGCTCGAAAGTAAACACTGGACAGATTGTGAAACAATAATTGAGAGGTGTTAGAGCCTTGGAATCCACCACTAGTTTTCCTATCCAAGTTATGAATGCATAGAAATTGACTCAAACTTCATCACAATAGATTATCGCATACAAGCCTATGGTATCTAGGTGTAGGATGCATGATTCTTCTAAGGCATGTGATTATGCATGGTATCTACACAACTATGCAACATAAGCATGGTATCTACTTAGAATAAAGCATACAAAAATCATTAAGCTCTATGAGAATATGATAATCACACAAGTCCTAGAACATGGTATCTATCCTAGTCAACCTATGGTTATTAACCCCTTGAATGATTCTTAGGTCATTCATGTGTTGCTTGTGAAAGGAGAGTAGAATTGGTGCATCTAAACCCCTTCCCAACCTGTGCTAGATGCATAAAATCCTAGTTAGCTATTCCAAGAAAACATACATCAAGCACATAATAAACTGGAGATTAACAACTTGATAATGAAAACAAAGAAATCAATTAACTATAAAATTATCCATAACATTGAATATTCATGACTAGGGCTTCATCCTAAGCCCTAACTAAATGGATTAGTTAGACATAACTATGAATACAGAAAATAAGAAATACATAGATAGGATAAAGAGAGGAGAAGAACTAGATGATGGCAGCAAGGAATTCCCAGGACAGTTCCAAGCTCTCTTCTCTCTTTGTGGTGAATCTGAATGTGTCTATGAGAGTAATGGATGAAGTGAAAATGTGTATCTGACTCTCTCCCCTGAATGAGTGTGCAGCTCTCTATTTATACAGTGCAATTTCGTCCTCCCCCTTGGCTGGTGAAGCACACCTCTCTTAGCTGCTCCCAACTGCTCCAGCTACCCATACTTGCCAACTGCTCCAGATGCCCATACTTGCCACCTGCTTTAGCTGCCAAATACATGCTTTGGTATGGTTTTTTTATGGAAAACTTGACTTTTGTTCATCCTTCTGAGTTCATGAGCTGATTTGACTCCCATGTGTGGCTGCCCATACTTAGCACATGGTTCCAAGGATGGAGACCGATTAAATGTGATGGCAGCCAACATGACATTTCTGTGAACTTGGTTTAGTCTTTGACATGCTGAGGGCTCCAGATTTATCCAATTGGGCTGAAATTTGGATATGTTATAATAGATACCCATTGAAACAACTTCTATTAAGGATGTCTCTTCATCCGACCTGTGTAAATTGCTAAAATGAGGACTGCAAAATGATCCACGAAACTGGACTAACAAGGAATGTGGCCCAAATTGGGTTTGTCTTTAAGCTCATATTTCTCTTATCCCAATCAGCTCTTAACAAGCATGGATTACATCAATTGTGATCTCTTGCTGTCTTAACCTACAAAACACACAAACATAGGTAAGAGACTCAAAATAAAGAGAAGCTAAACAAAATTACTAAGCAAAGAAGGCATGCAAATGTGTGAAATTATGACCTTATCAAGCAGTTGGAAAGCCCGATGAGTATTTCACATCTCCTCCCTACCACATACACGCCATACAGAACCTAGGGGCATTTGTGGGAACATAAAATTCAGCGACCAATGAATGGGTGACACGTGGAAAAGGGAAATTCCCTAGGTCAAATAATAGGGAAATCCCATTTAATAGGGAAATTATATTTGATTTAAGATGGGAATATCTCCCGAAATTAAGGATGAGATTTCCACCAAATCTCCTTGATTAATTTCAATCTCCTATTTTTGGGTAAGAATAATCCTAATCATATAGAGATTATTCTTCAAACCCTCGCCTACAAGGAGTTTATAAATAGATGGTTACACAACACACTTGAGTTAATTCTAAACTCAATTCTAAAACCCTAGAAAAATTCCCACTCTCTCTCTCTCACAGCACTCTTTCTCCCCTTTCTCCTTCACGACCATGCACCACTACACACAGCTTCGGCCACCCAGCTCTCCCCGTGAGAAAATACCTCCATCATTTTCATTATCCCCGCATTTTTTTCAAGATCATTTAACTGACTTAGGCATCAAAGGGTTTTTGGTCAACACCCCCCGGGTGTAGTCCATTGATCTAGATTTGTTTTACAGGGAGCGAGGAAGAAGAAGAAGAAGGAAGTTCGAAGGGCAAAAGAATTAATCCAAAATATTCTCTTGTGTGAATATTTGTGCAAACAATAACAAAGCCCCTTAAGATAAGAATTAGGATAAGAAACTTGGTAACATGACCAAATAGAATTGATGATATATAGAAGAAAATCAATTGATGTTGTAGAAAACCACATAAAGAAGTTATCTTTAAATAATTTTCTACAACATAATTCTATTATTTAGCCCAAGTATAGTATCCATTTTTTATTTTTTTTTGGGGTATGTATGTTATCCAATTGATAGTTACACTTATCTTTAAATAATTTTCTTTATGAAATACTACAATTTAAAAATAAATAAAAAATTTGGAATTTGATAGTATGATGTACATGTGACAAATGGTTCCTCAAAACTAGAAAACCGAATTCTAGCTCCATCCACATTTCTCATTTTGGGCTTTCTTCCAATATTTAAAACAACTAAGCATCTCAATTGGACAATTTCTATTTCTAAGAGCATCTGCAATGGTTGCTCAACAGTTCATTTCAGTTGAGTTCAATAGTTCAATGTATTGAACTTTTTTGGCAGTTATTGAACTGAACTGCAGTTTCACTTGCAATGGTGCAGTTCAATAGCTTACAAATTAAAAAATAATTTTTTTAAAAGTATCTTTTTAAATGATTGAATAAAATAAATAATGTAGGACAAAATCATGAGTTTGTTCCTACAAAGGAAATTTGAAAAAGGGGAAATTATAAAATCATAAAATTGGGCTTCAAATATGGAAAATCATGGTTCAGCATCAATTATAGCGCTAGGAAAAGAAGGAAGGCGTATCGTTGGGATTTTCAAGTTGCTTGATTTCTTGAGAAGAACTATATTATATTTATATTTCTAGAATAAGTTATCAATCATGATATTATTTTCCTGATATGATTTTAATTAGTTTCTTTATAGTTAAGTTTTAGGAATTTTCTTATCTTTTCGGGTTTAAACATTTGTCGATCTGTAAACCCATGCTTCTGTACTGCATCATAAAGTTAATTACGATAAACATTATGCAATTAAAATGGTTTCAAAGAGATCTTTAAAAAGAGACCAATATATATGTATATATATATACAGTTTTTTCTGAAGAATTGGAAGTTGAGATTAAATAGTACCGGCTAGTTGGTTTTTTAAAAAAAAGTACCGGCTAGTTTACACTAATTAAATGTAATGAAAAAATTAAAAAGGCAAAAGTAATGTTGTTCATGTGTCAATAAGAGAGAGGCTGTAGAGTTATTATAATGGGCCGGCTTATTGAAATGAATTTCATTTCAGAGTTCATAGAAGAAGAATACTATTTGGTTTAATATTGTTGTGAGTTACTCAACTCACAAAGAGGGATATATCCTAATCCCACTATCACAGGGAATAATTATAGGCCTATACTAGGAAATCTAATATTACAAGGAATTACCTAAAAGATAATACAAAAGTCAACATTCCCCCTCAAGTTGGTGCATAGATATCACTCGTGCCCAACTTGTCTAAGAACTCTGAAAAAACATGACTCGATACAGCCTTCGTAAGTATATCAGCCAATTGATCTTCAGTCCTGATTGCGGGCACTTCAACAATTTTATCCTCCAACTTCTCCTTAATAAAGAACCTATCAACCTCAACATATTTCGTCCTATCATTCTGCACCGAATTATGAGCAATATCACAAGTAGCTTGATTATCACAAAATAACTTCATTGGTTGACTAGATGCAAAACCCAAATCTTGTAATAACAGTTTAAGCCATAGGATCTCACAAATTCCCAATGCCATACCTCTATATTCAGCTTCTACACTTGACTGAGCAACCACATTTTGCTTCTTACTCCTTCATGTAACAAGGTTACATTCTACAAAAGTAAAGTAACCCAACAAGAGAGTCTATCATCAACTGATCCTGCCCAATCTGCATCTGTATAACCTTCAACTTGAGATGGTCTTTCTTTGTAATAATAAAAAATTCCTTTTCCTGGACTCCCCTTCAAATATCGCAATATCCTCATAACTGCCTTCATATGTTGTTCGTCAAGATCATGCATGTACTGGCTTACCACACTCAAGGCATAGGCAAAATCAAGCCTCGTGTAAGCCTGATACATCGATCTCCCTACAAGCCTCTGATATCGACATTTATCAACCGATACCTAGTTCGGATCAATCTCAAATTTGAGTCCTTCTTCCATTGGTGCAGCAATCGGCTAACAAGCCGACATGTCAGTTTCATGCAACAAATCTATTGTCTATTTTTTTTGTGACAAGAAAATTCCTTATTTAGATTGTGACACTTAGATTCCCAAAAAGTGTTTCAGAGAACCAAGGACTTTCCTCTCAAATTCCTTGGACAAATAGTCATGTAACATTTTTCGTTCTTATGGATCATTTCCTATCAGAACCATATCATCAACATACACAATTACAGTTGTAAGCTTACTCTGCTTCTGCTTAAGGAACAAAGTGTGATCCGAATTACTCTACTTGTAACCAAACTCCCTCACAGATTTCGCGACCCTGCCAAATCATGCTCATGGGGACTGCTTCAAACCATATAGGGACTTATTCAATCTTCATACTTTTCGACTGTATTTTTCTCGAACGTTACACCCAGGTGGAATATCCATGTAAACTTATTTTGTCACGTCTCCATGCAAAAACGCATTCTTCACATCAAATTGTTATAGGGGCCATTCCAAATTTGCAGTTGAGAACAACAATACTCGAACCGTGTTAATCTTAGCTACTGGAGCAAAAGTCTCTGTGTAATCAATTACATAGGTATGAGTGTACCATTTGGCTACCAACCTTACCTTGAATTGATCAACGGTACCATCCGCCTAGTACTTCACTGTATATGTAATAACCCAAACCTTAATTAATTTTTAATTATTAAATTATTAGAGAAAAAGACAATTTTGCCCCTAGAATAAATTATTAAGGAAAATGTTGACTTTTGACCGAGAAAGAATTTGAAAATTTTGATCATATCGTTGCGTAGAACGAGATAAAACAAGTTCATAGACACATAGTGGGCTCAAATCCGAGTTGTATTGAAGAAAATACTATCAAAATACACTGAGGGGCAAAATGGTAATTTAGAAAATCAGATTTTTTAAATAAAATTTTCTCTCTTGGGGTGGTGCTGCTGTGTGCTCTCAAAGCCTCACAGGTCTCTCTCTCTCTCTCTCTCTCTCTCTCGCGCCATAACCCCCCTAGTTTTTCTTCCCGCCTGTCTCCCTCCTCCCAGCCACCGCCACACCCCACCCTGCCCCCCGAATCGAACCCAAATGCACCGGAATCACTCCCCCGTCATAGCCCTGTCTTTTCCCCCGCTGCCTACCGTGGCAAACCGTTGGAAAACCAAGATTTCCGATCAGTTTTTTTGACAAAATTTTGGCAAGCTATTTCTCCCTCCTCCAACCACCAATCCGATCGTGTGAGGTATGCTTTTCCACCTATTTTTCGTGCTCTAGCTGATGGTTGGGTAGGATTTGAGAAATTTCTAGCATAGGCGGGATAATTTTGGATTTAGGGTTTGGCCGATTTTGGAAGCTCGATTCCGGCCACTTCTGCTTGTTTTTCGGGGTAGTCCAAGAACAAAAGTGTCTCCAAATGAGGTTTTACACATAGGGTAGAAAGCTTGGCCCTTAATTTTGAGAACTGGCGATCGTTATCGCTTTGGGCACCCACGCAAAAAGGGATACACATAGGGTTACAATCCTAATCCCATTATCACAGGGAGTAATTACAGGTCTATACTAGGAAATCTTATATTACAAGGAATTATCTAAAATATAATACAAAAGTCAACAATTTTATTGACATCTGAAATGAACTATTGATCCCTGAAATGAAATATTGATCTCTAAAATGAACTGAACTTTATCAATGCAAGTTAAAAGTTCAATTTATTGAAATAAAATTGAAATGACCATCACCATTGCAAATGCTATAAAAGCTACAAATTTAGCCAAAGTATCTTACCTCCTTTCTGCAAATCATGGTTTGATATATATGTAAAATGATTATCAAAAACACGAAAGAAAAATCTTCATCGCGCGTATCAAACAGTCATTAACAAAAATGTAAAAGTTCCTACTTGTATTGTGTGTTCATAATTTTGAGGCTTAGATCTTGCATCCCTAGAAAGTGAAGGCGGCCAAGGGTGCGTAAAGTACCTCTGTCTTTTTCCTTCTTCTTTTTTAGGTTTTATACTCATTAATTAAACTATAATTTATACAGATTCTTGGTTGGAAAATGAGGTGGGCCATTGCTTACCATCTTTTTCTCTTCTTTTTTTGGTGAAAACCATTGCTTACCATCGGTTTCACATATAATTTTAATGTAAGAGGTGGGCACTCGTATGAATATTCATACACGAATTAGGGTTGGGCCTATAAACTTATAGACATGGACCATCCTTGTAAGCTACAAACTTTTTACATGTCTTAGGGTTTGAGGCTTGAGAGACTGACAAGCCCCATCAGAACACACGGAAGTCTCTATGTTTGAATCCCCACTTTGTTAATATCGCTTGTAAATAAAAAAATCACGTTAAGAATTATTGATAGTGATCAAGCTAGACTTTAAGAATTATTGATAGTGATCAAGCTAGACTTACTCATTTTTGCATATATATCATACCGTAATTTGTATAAATAAACAATATCCCGATAAGAAAATAGGCGAGCACTATCTTGAAAGATAATTGAGGATGATCAGGCTTGGCTTAGTAATGCTGACCATTTACAAACCCTAATTAAAGAAATATTTTGGGTATGTTTGTCACGGCCCAGCTGACATGCCCAAGCTGAAGCAAACATGTTGCCTCATGTGGCCCTGGCCTCCTTTGGCATGAGGCAGGTATCAGAGGTACAGAGAGCCCTAGAGAAAGTGACTAACCCTTGTGGACTTTTCTTCCTATTAAAACCGTTAGCTCATTCGCATAAAGTTTTCCCTTGGATTTTGTTTTGGACAAATATAAAAGGATTCTTCTAAACCCGCTCCTTGATCACATAAGATCAAGTATCGTAACTACAATGTAATATATGGCAAACAAAATGTAAAATAACCATCACGTTTTCCTATTTATCAAGGGTTCCAACCTAAGGCAATTGGATTTAGAGCTCGTATTAAACTAATCTGTTTTACAACCGAAACCACAATACAAGTTTTGACATGAACACAAAAATAAACATATAATTGTAGGACGTTTGACCTGGATCGGCCCTGACTTTTGAGTGGATCAGGGCTAAAGTTAAAATGAGGCCCTTTCCTTTAACAAGAACAATTAAAATTAAAATTAAATTAAAAATTAAAAATTAAAAAAAAATTGCACATGCATTTTATTTTTGGCTTAAGTATAGTAGTTCTATACTGAAATATCGATAATCTTGACGAAATATCAAAGATATTATCGGTTTTTTGGGGAGGGGGATATTTTGGAACATATCAGTGTACTTATCGTATAAATATCAATAATATCATTGAAATTTCGGTGCCGATAATATCCTTCAATTATCATCAACATTTGGTCAATATATCGTGATAATATCGATAATATCATGATATGAAATAGAATAGAAAAAAAAATTATGAAAAGGCTTGTACTCGCGAGCACATAGAGATTCAAACCTATGCCACTACAATTCTTCCTCCAACGCCTTACCTTCTCCACCACACTGATGATGCCTTTGTTATACACAAAACCAATCCTTTCCCTCCCCTTGATATCCCATGCCTTTGGGATGTAATCAAGCGGCTCATGGAAAGAAGCTAAGACCCAATCTTCAAATGATTTTTCTTATGGGCAATGTCAACCAATCTCCGATCCATATGGGTAGCATGTTAACAATTACATGCAAAACTATTTTGGGGATTTATAATTTGACGACTATTCTTCACAGTACATGTACTTTACACATAGAGATGATGAAGATAGTGAAAATTTTGAACCTAATAGGAACTCTATGTGGTACTAACTAAGTCACTCATGTATCATACTATGCAATGTCTAAAGCGTAAAATATTGTAGCAAATCATTATAAATAAATTATTATGGTGTGTTTAATCTTTTTTTATTAATTACTACATATTTTCTACACTCATAGTGCTTGTCAATTTGCTATGTAATCTACTTAAATCAATCAAACCCACCATGCAATGCATTTTCTTCCAATTTGTTGTGATAAAATAATAGATAATTGACTAAATAAAAAGTTTCATTCAAAATTTCCAAGTTTTTCTTACAATTTACGTGGTTTTTATTCATTTTTTACTGATATCGATAATTTCATGATATTCCATCGATATTTCCGTGTTTTTGGATCTCCGATATTTCCAAAACCCTCAATATTTTAGACCTTGGTTCTATTAAACTAAAATACCAAAAGTGCATGAATCATAAAATACTTATATATATATATATCAGCCATGATCTCTTAGACCACAGGGGTCCAAGAGATTGTGATCACCCACCGTTGGATGTTAATCCAACGATTCAAAAAAGTTTCTTAAAACGAGTGCAAGAATGAGTGAACCTTTGAATTTACATCCAACAATGAGTGACCACAAATCTCTTGAACCCTTGTAGTCCAAGAGATCGGGACTAATATATATAAACATCAGATCATTGATGAAAAAAGAAATCATCAAAATAGAAAAACTAAACATTTGGATCTCTTTTGTTCTAAAGTAAGTTTAGAAGAGTTTTTTCGATTGTTAAATACGAGTCCTTGTATAGTTGTTTTTTTTTTTTTGTTGGTGGGTCCATGTAGGCCTAGGCATGAATCGGTTTGGAACGGTAGAAGGCTCTTCCGTTAACCAAACTAAAGACTTCGATAGACCATTTTCTCTTAACCTAATATTCGGTTCGGATTGGCTGGTACGCCGGTAGTACTGTAATAAAAACATACTAATAAAAATACAATTTATAATACTTTCACATAACATAAGTTCTTGAACAAATACACCAAATTATCCTTGTAAAATATAAAAATCCAATAGTCTAATTCATCCAAGTATGAAATCAAATAACTTAGTCACTATATCATTCAATATGTACTGAAGATGTATTAGGAGCCACTTGTGTTTGTTGTTTGAACCTTTGAGTGTCCTTTTTATTGAATTTTCTACATTTATGTAAATGATTTTGACATTTGTTTCGCGTTGGGTTCTTTAGTTTTTCATGTTGAATCCAATCATATAAAGAACATAAAATTTGGATCAACAGTTGGAAAGTTACAGGTAAGAAAAAGACAAATGTCGAAACTAGAAAACATAGGAAGTTCATAAATTCCTCTCCGACCAAAAAGTGCTAGAGTACCCGGGTAAGTTATACAATGGTGATAAAGAAGTGATACAGTGGTGATAAAGTAGTGATAAAATGTGATAAAGCAGTGATACAATGGAGAGAAAGAAGTGATGCAATAGTGATAAATGAGTGATACAAAATGCTGATTGTATTTACCCTTGGTTTCTTGTTTTGTATTTAAATAATAAAATAAGTATATATATCAGATCAGTACGGGTTTCCGTCGGGTTAGGAATTTTATTTCCGTTAACCAAACTAAACATTCCGGTACGGATCGGATCAAAATAATTAAAATTAAAAAATAATTATTTAACCAAACCGAACCAAACCGTCAGTATGGTACGGTCGGTATGCAGATAATTCGGATGAGATGGTCACCCCTAGGTCCATGTATAGTTAAAGAACTTGGAGTGGTTTTTATTTAGGCCTTTGTATTATTGGACTCTTAAAAAATCACTTGTACCATGGCTTTGAACAATTATATACATAATATGTAAATATTAAAACTTATTATTCCTCAGTATGAAGATCATACAATAATACACCAATAACTTATCATAACCATAAATTATGGTTATATATCAACACAACTGATAAATACAACTGGTTTAGCCTAATCTGAAGTATTAGAAGGACTCTCATCTAGAATAGGAGTTACATTGGAGGAAGACTCTATCATATCACTAACAAAATATAATATAATTGGGGCCTCCTTTGTCTGAGGCCCAAGGTGGTTTGCCCTTGGTGCCCAGACTCGGGGCCGACACTGTTTTTGACTGAGATGGTCCTTATTTATGCCAAAGTTCCATTGTAGTTCTCTAATTAAAAATTTCACTTTTGTGGTTCTCTAACTCACTATTTCATGTTAAATTGGCATACAATCAAATCCTGTCAAATTGAGAGGTAAAACCGTCATTTTCGACATTAATGTCCTTTAAACGACCAACCCAACTATGTAATGAACATTTCCCTTCATAAGTTGTTACTCTCTCCCCCAAATTGAAACTCAAAGTCTCCTCTATATCCCATAAGAATAACAGCTTATGAATCGAAGGGAGGTGAGGACTTTACCCCTTAATTTGATATCAAACTTGACGATGTGATCAATTTAGCACAAAAGAGAAAGTTGGAAGACCACTAGAGTGAAAATTTTAATTAGATAATCATATAATGAAACTCGAGCATAAATTTATGGACGATTTCAATCAAAGATCTTATAAACAACCGATTATGGTTAGAGAAAGATAAATTACCCATGCAGTCGGTAAAAACAAAATCACTCTTAGGGGGTGTATTCAATTTGGATTTTAAAAGACTATTTTGAGATGAATAAGTCTTGTGGATTTTAAAAGACTATTTAGGAATATAATGACTTATAAGATTTTTTAAAAAGATTTTTATAATCAAGAGTTTTTACGTTTGGATTTTAAAAGATTTATATCATAAGAATTTATAAGATTTGAAAGGACCACATGGACTTTTTACTTTTATGATGCTAACCAACCAACTTATTAGATGATGAGCAATGGTAATAGTATAATAGTTCAACCAAATTATTCAATAACAAAGAAATTATAATTTTAATAAAGAAAAGTAAAACCCAATACAATTTTCCCAATCTTTTAATAGCCAATTTGATGTAGCTTCATGTCCTCCTAAATAGCATTTCTCTATATATCTAAAGCTATGCTAGCCCTCCACGCATTAGCATCTTCTCGTTGCTGCTCTTAGGTTTGAACAATAGGTTCAAAATTATCTTCTTCATTAACTGGTAATACTGAAGATGAAGATCCACAATCCACTAGGAAATATTTACCTAATTATATATAAAATTAGTATGAAAAGTTATAAATAAATAAAACATATTTTCGTCATCTATATCTTCGTCATCTATATCTTCGTCATCTATTTCGTCTTCACCTATTTCTTCATCATCAATTTCTTCTTCCTCCATGTCATTACCTTCATACATGCTCGGTTGTGACATTATACGTATATATAAAAATATACGAGACTGCAAAACAATAAAAAGAAGAAAATAAAAGCTGTAAAAAAAAAATAAAATAAAAAAAAATAAAAAAAAACTAAACTGTCCATGTTTACTAAAAGCTGTCTTTCTATTTT
>NC_024128.1:22178326-22188593 GCF_000346735.1 Prunus mume
ATTGAAATCATTAAAGACATATCCATAGTACAACCAAAATAGTTTAATCAAATTACAATAACAATAGTTCAACCAAATTATAAACCAAATACTTCAACCAAAGTACAACCAAAACAGCACCCAAAAAAAAAAGTTCAACATAGCACAGACTATATACAAGCATGGCATATATTTGATACATAGCACAAGAAGACATAGCACGAGAAGGAAGCAATATCTTATTCACGAAGAGCTATTTATCTTCACGAAGAACTGTTCATCTTCTCTCGTAGAGAGAAAAAAATCTCATGTGAAAAGTCTGACGGGTTATGGTGAGATTTTTTTTAGGGTTTGGTATTTATACCTCCCACTAAAAAGTCACACAAATTCCTTCTTTAAAAAAAATCCTTCGAAATTAGCAAGTTTTTGAATACCAACAGACTTTTTGTTACTTGTTTAAAGTCTTGATTGAATACCACTAGATTTGGACACCCTCTTTAAAAAATCCTAATAGTTCTTATTGAATACCACAAGACTTGTTTAGATTATTTAAAAGTCTTAATTGAATACCACAAGACTTATTTATCCCAAAATAGTATTTTAAAATCCTAATTGAATTAATATAATTCCTGAAAAAAGAAATAAGTGTAGAAAGGACGTCATCAAGCTACTAGCGAAAGAAAAAATAAAATATAAGGGATACAATTATATGCAAGAATGAATAAAGAAAATATAAATCAAAGGGAGGTGATGACTTTAAGGAGAATGTAGCGGAAAAATTCCCAGATCTGGAGCGACCGTCCGTGACTAAACCCTGTTAGCTCAAAATCCACAAACATCGTGCCACGTGTAACCCAAAGGCCCCCCCTCCCCCTCTCTCTCTCTGTCTGTGTCTGTCTTTGGTAGGTTCGTAGGTCGTAGGCCTTTGAAGTTTGTACTGAAAAGGGGATTTTGCTAGACTTCTCTTTTTGCAGGTTTGGCATTCCAAAACCCTAAACCCACCCACGCCGTAAACAAACACGCGCTATCCCATCCTCAAGTTCAGGTGGGGCCCAGATGAGATGAGAGGGGCGTAGGGTAATATTTGGCGCGTGACAGTAAATGGGGTTGGGTTGAGTTTTGAGTTGGGAAGCATATATGAAATATATAATTATTTTAATATAAGAAAAGTAAAAAGAATTGAGTGGTGATGTTTGCAGGGCTCGAGGCAACCCTCGGCATGTGCGTCCCCTAGGCGATATATATAGAGACTCTCTCTCTCTCTCTAGATCTGCCTTGGTTGTATTACATTAACAACACAATCCAATCAAATATACAAATGAATTAGTTACATATTACACATGTTCCTCACTCCCTCGTGCATTGCGCGTGCGTCATACGCTTACAATACAACACAATAAATAATATAAAAAAATAAGAGGTCGGATGGGCGTCATTTTAACCGAACAAATTAAATTAATTGATCGGAATTTTAATGGCCGGGTTTTGTTTGGTTTTGAAAATACAAATTATTTAAAAGTAAATTGGACTATAATGGTTTAATTCGATTGCTGTTTTGAACTTTGCAAGTCAATTTAAATTGAAACAAACCGCGTACTTATATATATTAAGTATAGAACTTTGAAGTTTTATGATATGTTAAATTTTAGGATGGATTGATGTGCTAGAAAATGAAAAATATGTAACAAGTTATGAATTTTGTTGTTGTTGTAATTGAGCTAACAAAGTTGAAAAAATGCACCTAAAAAAAAGGATTAGGTTGAACCAAACCATTTTATTGTAATTGGTCCAGCTATGATTTTGGAGTAAAATTGATCCAATCTGACCTGTATCCACCCCAAAAATCAGGAGGTATCCATTCGACTCATTAGACCCACTAGACCTACTAACCAAACCTTTTGTAAAAAGTCATTTTAAAACAAGAAAAATTTAAATACAATGCAATTTAAAACACAAATTCTACATAAGAAATATTTAAAAGAAATGTTCAAATTACATGATTAGAAACCAAAGAAAATGTAAAATTACTTTATTTCTTAATGGGTTAGCATGAAAATGACATGTTTTTATCAGATCATTAACATGTGCTCTTGTTTTCAACATGAAGTTTTACGACCCAATGCCAATATTGAACTTTTTATACATGTTTACATTATATTATGACGTTATGCATGATTTTTTGAGATCTCTAAATTTTGAAAAAGAAAAGAAATAATGATATTGTATAGTAAATCTGAATATTTGTTGAAGAGCGTGGTGATGAGTGTGTAATTGGAGAAGTGAGTGAGTGTGGTGAGATAATTAGGTAAGTGATAAAAGCAATGCAAGTGGAGATGTGATGAGAGAAAGAGAGAGAGAGAGAGAGGGTTGCGTTGGGTTGTGAGTTGCGCCGTTTTCTTTTTGAAAAAGGAAAAAGGGTGGTGTGGGGGTTGTGGAGGAGGCAGACTGTGCAGCGTGTGCAGAGTGAGCAGTTGATGGGAATTCTGAAAACTAAAGCCTAGCAAGGAAGGAAGGAAGGAAGGAACGCAAAGAGGTTCTAGTGTGTGTGTGTAGCGTATAACTCTGTGTTTGCTGTCTCCACTTTCTCACTCCGTTTACTTTCTTTTCTACTGTATCTTGTCTTGCCTCGGTAAAGCCATCGCACTCATGAATAGTATAATGCCAGCTGCTCCTCCCCCTCCCCTTTGCATGTCTTTCTGTCTTTCACTACAAATAATACTCAATAATATTAGGGAACAGAATAGATCATCATACTTTTGTTTCCCTTCAACATAAATATATATAAAATAAAATAAAATCAGACTTTTGGTTTTTTCTTCCTTTTCAACACTAGATTCTTGTTCATTGTCTCTGCAATTTGCTTTTTATTCTTATCTATGTTACTACTATTACTCTCTATTTAATTAGTTTTTAATTATTTATACTATATCTGACCAAGTACCGTCGACAAGGATTGAATGGTAAAATGGCAATCACACGTGCCAAAGGCTCTTTGGGTGTGAAACCACCTAGTGTGTCCTTCACCGAACCACTTGGCCACACCGAGCCTCCCTTCGAAAAAGGACAAGGCATCCTTCTTTGGCATAAAGGAGGAACAAAGCCCTCCAGTTCGATATCCACCTCTGTTCTACCACTTTTGGACAAAGCACTTGTTGTGTGACAAAACCCTAGGGGACACGTGTGGGCTTGACAAGCAACGCCACTAGTCCCACATTGAAGAAATCACAAGAGATGACTCCCGGTTCTTACCCATAAATAGGGCACTCGCCCAGTTAATTCGCACATGTAATGTTACTCGCTCAAATTAATTCCATAAACCGCATTGGTGCTAACTTAAGCATCATAGTGCTTTCCACCGGTTGCACATTGGTAGGGGTGGGTTCAGTTCGATAATTGAACTAAGAAGGCGAAATTGGAGAATGACTAAAATCGAAATTGCCATCGAACCGTCTAAGGTCGGTTACTGACTGTTTGGATTTCGGTTGGAGTCGGTTGATTGTTGTCTGTTTTGAGTGACGGTGTCATGAAAGAGAGAGACAATGGTGGCTTCCATCGGAAAAAAGAAGACTATATAGCAGTGGCTGCTTGTCGAGGAGATCTGCAGATGAGCTGGGAGGCAACGATCCAAAGAGAGACAAAGAAGACGAAGAGAGAAAAAGAAGAGAAAAAAAAACCAAACAAAAAAGAATGGGTGGTTGCAGAAGAAGAAGAAAGGAGAGAGAGTTCAGAAATTGTTAGAATTTATAAAAAATTTAAAAAATTATTTAAAAAAAAGAAAAGAGAAAGACACTATGAGATGTGGCTATTCAAGTGTTAGAGCATGTCCACCCCAAAAGGCTAAGGCTAACTTTTTTGGGTAAAGTGGGCCGGCCTTGACTTTTTTGGTTCCACCCCAAAAGGCTAGGGCTAGGGCTAGGGCAAGAAAAAAAAAAGAATATGCAACAAAATATAAACAATTTAGAAATGCAAGAAATAAAATGATTATGCAAGAAAAAAATAAATATGGAAGAAAATATAAGCAATTTACAAATGCAAGAGAAAAAATTATTACAATTTACAAATATTGGAAGGAGAAGAGTTTGTATGAGAATTTGGTGCGGAAAGTGAATAAAATTGTTAATAGGGAAAACATCCATAATTTTTTGGTATTTTGTTTTTTGTTTTTTTTTAAATTGAAATTTTTTCGATTTTTTTCGCTCGCTGACGTCAGCGCCTTCGAGCTTAAGCCCAGGCAGGATCTGCCTTTGGGCTTGCCCAGGCTGGTGGGACCCAGGGCTTGCCAAGGCTATATTTGTAGCGCTGGAGATCCAAACTTGGCTTGGGGGGGGGGGGCTGTTGCCCTGGCAGGCCTCCTGCGCTGGACATACTCTTAGGGTTACCAACACATTTATAATGTTTTTAATTTGGCTAGTAAGTTATTAAATATCATTGGGAGATTTATTATTATTATTATTTTTTTTTTGCAATATTCAAATTTGGAGATTCCACAAGTCGGTTCTGTTCAACCAAACCAGTAGTTTAGGAAAGTGTGAATCATGAATCAGACCGATTAATAGCAATTTGGTTTGATTTATTCTTGAATTTGAAAATTGAACAAAAACATGAACCGGTTAGGTTGTCGATTTCGTGGTTTAAATTTCCAACCTTACACATCGGTGCCAAGACTCTTACATGCTCCTTTACAGATCTCCATCTCATCTTCCGAAGGACGTCATCGACTCAAGGCATCCTACTTTAAGTTAACTCCATTTTTGCACATCAACACTAGTACTTATATATTAGCTAAACATGAATGTTAACAACGCTTATCTATATTCTTATATAATGTTTATGTAATTACAAGTGTGCAAAATATTGAAAATACCGTTCGAGCCAACCAAACGAAATCAATTTGGGAGGGCTTGGTTACGTACTTTAAAAAAAAATATTTTGCTGTTGACTCGAGCCAAACCCTAATTTATGGTTCGATTGAACTTTTCAAACCACTTTATTTGTATCGATTAGTCTAATTTTCTTTTTTTACAAATTAAGCTTTCTTATAAGTTTTCATATTTGTCAATGTACATGGAATAGACTTTATTTTACCAAGAGAATGAATATACAAAATTGTATGAATTTTCAATGAGAAGTTTTATTTGGTATTTTCCGTTGCTTAATTTTTCTTAGGGAGATTCACTATTTTTGAAACACAAGGGCGATAGTGTATTAATTAATGAGGAAAAAAAGTAACAAGTACAAAAATCGGGCACAAGCCCTAGAGGATTAGGCGAGTACTCTACACCGAGCGAAGCGTAGTGGTCGTCGGCTACGAAGTAGCCTACCTCCTCAACCGCAAGCGGGAGGAGGAACCTTGCCTCCGATAGAGTCCCCCCCCGTCCCCCTAGTAGCCCGGCCGTAAAAAACTACAAGTTACACTCCTCGTACATGACATCAACTAGAAGATCTGGCGGTTCTTCAAACCAAGTAGTCATAGTGCCAGTATGGGAAGCATAAATTATTTTAAAAGGGTTTAGGGTTTAAAAAATACCCAATATAAGGGCCCAAATTATTTTAAAAAATCATATATGAAATGGACCCAAATCCCATTTACAACATAACAAAGAGGCTTTTAACCTCTTATAAATTACAAAACTATCATCAATTTCTTAAAACAAGCCCAACCCCAAAACCTTATAAAAGTACCCAAAACACTCAATATGACATCAAAGTAATTTAATAATCAAAATTAAATTCAATAGGGCTAGCTGTCATTTTTGGGGTTTGTTTATAGAAATTAAATGGTGTAGGATTTATCTATATTATTAGTGCTAAGAATGGGTATATGACTAAATATCCCTTTTTGTTAACCCACATAATTATATCAACTCTGATTGTCGAAGTTTAATGAGAGAGAGTTATAAAAGCTCTTAACATGTGCTCCTTCCTTACTTCTGACACATTATTTTGGTTTATGAAAAACAGAAAAAAAAAAAAAAAAAAAAAAAGAAGAAGTGTTCATATGATCTTTACAAAGACTAAATTCATATTGAGTATGAATATCAACCTAGTGATTTCATCCTGTTTAGCACATGGGTTGATTTATTTTCAAACATATGACTTGCCCCGTGGATTTTCCACATCAACATTTTTCTTTTTTCTCTTTGCTGATAAATTAGTTTGGTTAAATTTAAATTGACCTTTTGTTTAGTGATTAATGATGAACAAAAGTGAATCGGAAAGTTAAAGTAAATATGATTAAAGTGTTCACTATCCATATATTTTAATTAACATGGTTTTGTTGAGAATTAAATTTTTAAGGGAGATTCACTATTATACCCAATATAGGGGTTCAAATTATTATTATTATATATATATATATATATGAAAAAATCTGTATGAAATGGACTTTAGAAACACACCTCAAGCCCATTTACAACATAACAAAGAGACTTCGAACTTCCTGTAAATTACAAAACTGCCGTTGATTTCTTAAAACTAACCCCAAAACCTCAAAATAAAAACCAAAACACTTAATAGGCATCAAAATAATTTAATAATCAAAATTAAATTCAATAAGGCTAGTTGCCATTTTTTGAATTTTTTTTTTATAGAAATTAAATGGTGTAGGGCTTATCTATATCACTAGTGCTAAGAATGGATTTATAACTAAATACCTCAATTTTTAATCTATTCATAATCAATCATTGGTGGTGAGCCTATTCAGCCCTAACAAAAATATATCCTACTGAGCAATAAATTTGGCTATTTCGTTTATCGCAAGAGGCATTTCATTGACTAAACTGAGAGAAAGATGTACCACTTTCCAAAATAGAAGTGAGCCAAGAACTACAAAGTACACGGCAAATCAAGTAGGAGTCCCTACGTCGACAACCCAATCCCATCAAAGTTGCGGAAACAACCATTGGAATGGCCAATATACCCAAAAATTTTTCGAGAAATTAATTAAAATAGCCATTCTTCATAACTTTTGTTCCAAAATAGTCATCCTTGTATTATAGAGGCACTATGAGCAGTGGCGGACCCAGAGAGGTGTAAGGAGCTGCAGGTGCACCTCCCTTTGTCGAAAAATACTTTGGAGATGCAGGAATTTTCCCTTTTACTTATGCCCACCAAGTGTTCGATTAAAAGCCTCAAATAGGCTGTTTTGTTGCTGCTGTGTGAGACCCTGAATATTTACCTTAGATTGTTGAGCTCGATCTCACGATCATGTAGGAGAAAACGGTTTGTCAATTGGACCTTCACAACCAAAGTTATAGATTTGAGAAGATTTTGAAAAAATTTCACTTAAGTTGCAAACACAAGTCGAGGAATAAGATGACTCGTGTTTGTAGTTAGAATCATGTGCTTCTCAACTTGCATTCCTTTTTAACATGGTTCACTATCAAGGCGCTATGTGTCAAATTTTAACTAGATCATATTTAGAAATTCATTAAAAATTCATATGTGCTCCGAAAAATACCTCAAACTCATAATCACATGTACTTTTATCTCGTGACCTCCAAATCACATGTACCTTGGGTTAGATTAATTGGTATTGATTTTGGTTAGAATAATGGACGATTTCATATGAATTTTGATAGACTAATTGTGTAATTGACATGCATTTTGTTCATATTTGATATGAATTTTGGTAAATAATTGTGTAACATGAATTTTGTGTATATTAATTGATATACAAAATAGACTATAGTCATTAGGCTTAGACGTAAAACTTTTATTTATTTTAATTATGAATAACATTAGTATTATTTAAATTGTAAGGCTATTTGGTTACTATTATTTTATCTTTTAGCCTTTTAACATTGCCCCTTCCTTAAAAAATTTATGAATTCGACACTGATAACATAGAAAAAACTATGGGGACAACTATATGAAGACACCATGGGGGGCAGTTGCTATTTTGGAACAAAAGTTGTTAAAAAGGGCTATTTTAGCACAAAGCCCAATTTTTTCACACAATTAGAAATGACTCGAATATGCAAAAACATTTGCAACAAAATTTGCTTCACGAGAATATGATCAACGAATTTGAGAAAAGGAGGCCAAATATCAATAGTAAATTGTGATATCTAATTTGATCATTGGCCACGCTTAATATGGACGATTAACTAAATAACTAAATTTTATGTGCAATCAAGGAAGAATATGGATGTTGTCGTTCAACTTAAAGAATTAAGGTGGAGTATTCATATGAGGTTGATGTATAAAACTTAACTTCGCTAATCTTCTTGAAAATGGTTGGATTTATAGGGGATAAATTTTAGACATCAATATCTTATGAATAGTCCTACCCTTCAAATTAAAAGACAACATTCATATTATTCCTTAATTGCACATGAATTTTAGTTAGTCGAATCTAATCCTCTCCATTAACCGTGGCTCCAAAGTATAATTTTGAAGAAGAATTACAAAAGGAAGGTACCATTAACTCAGTTATTGGAGCCTTAATTGGTTAATTATAGCAAAATAATTAAACTCATAAGTCAAACCTAGCTTACACTGTTAATTATGTTACCAAATATGCACCAATCTGACAACATTCATCCATCCTTTCTCTCATCTCATCTGACAAACCCAAATCAAAAACGACAAAACAGGTAGATTTTGGGACTCCTACTTGGACTCCACGTTTAATTAATGAAAAATGAGGAGGCTAATTCGCGTGCCCTACACGCGCCGCACTGCAGCTCTCCATTCATGTGGGCCACCACCATTTTAGGATGAGAGGGATAGAGAATAATAAGGCCCACGCGCTGTGGGAGAGTGAGGAATACACGCGCGCGATGAAGTAGAGAAGTAGGACTGCAGAAGCACTGTTGCCCTAAATGAATGAGAGTTGTCATGTGACTTTAGAGACTCCACAAAACTACAAAAACTAGAGAACAAAAGTCTTTATACTCTCTCTCTGTCACTTTTATATATATATATATATATATCTCTCTCTCTCCTCCTACTATCTTATACTATTTGCTATTGCTATTCAGCTAAGTGATTATTGGAGAGAGAGAGAGAGAGAGAGAGAGAGAGAAGGGAGTTGAGAGGTAGAGAGGAACCCACCTCAAGTTGGCTTTCTAGGAAACATGTTGAGGAAGGGTTTTTAGGGAGAGAGTTAGAGAAAAAGATAAAGGGAAAGAAGTTGAGAAGCTGAGAAAGAGAGAGAGAGAGAGAGCAGAAGGAAAAGAGGAAGAAGAAGAAGATATAGAAGAAGAAAAAGAAGGGAGATGGATCTATGATGAGAGAGAAAGGTCACTGGGCACAATAGCAACAGCAGAAAATACACACAGGAAAGGTCGTTATTGCAGTTCTCTCTCTCTATCTCTCTCTCTCACACACACACACAGAAGAGTGTGAAGAGTGAAGATACATAGCATTAACTAGCTGCTGCTTTGGTCTTGTTTTTTCTCTGCTGCCTGTGGACTCAGTCTGGGCTTTGAGGGTCGGCCCCCACCCATAAGCAGAAGGGCCAGAAGCAGATAAGCGGATAAGCAGAAGCAGAAGCTCTCTCTCTCTCTCTCTCTCTCTCTCTCTCTCAATCTGTTTGTGTTTCTGATCAGAAAAAAACCAACCTTTTTCCTTATAAAAGCCAGTCTAGTGACAGTAGAAGCAGTAGCTGCAGCACAGCAGCAGCAGTAGGCACTATTCTGCCATGTATATAAACAGCAAGCAAAGCCAGAAAGCCCCCCAACAAACTTCTCTCTCTCTCTTTCTAAATGAACCTAGCTTTATTCTCACATCGATCTAACAACCAAATTCTGATAGAATTTCAGAGACCTACAACACATAACACCCACACATAGATATTAGCTACCCATCCTTCCATACATTGACTTGCTCGCTCTCCTTCTCTCTCTCCCAATCTCACAACAAGAAGAAGAAGAAGAAGAAAAGAATATATATACAATTGAGGAAAAAAGGGGGGGCTAATTAAGATTGTGAGCAATTGGGTTTGTAATATACATTGAGAAAGAGGTTGAGCTTCAGTTGTGGCTACTACAAGGAGGCTGCCTTCAGATTCTGGTGCCTTTGCAGATTGGGTGGGCTCATCTTCCTCCACCAACTCCGCAGCCACCGGACGCCCCTCCCACCACCACCACCCCGACCTCGACGTCCTCTCCCTCGGCTTCAATGCTGGGCCCGCCCCCGCTGGACCCTCCTCCGCTTCCCCCAGCTCCATGTGGCCCTCCTCCGGCCCTCCCAGCAGGCCCCTCCCCTACAGCCACCTCCCTCCCGAGATGGCCGGCATGGTCGGCCTCCGTGACGTCTTCGTCGTGGCTCCTCCCGCCCCCCC
>NC_024128.1:22188894-22208949 GCF_000346735.1 Prunus mume
CCAGCCCATCAACGCCTCCACCAACCCCGCCACCGCGCTGTGTGTCGGGGTTGGCGTCGGCGTCATCCCTCTCCTCACCACCACCCCTTGTCTTGCCCCGCCAAATATCTCAAATGTCGACGATGACGAAGATAATAATGCCCACACTCCTACAGGTATGAGCATGGGCATGGGCATGGGTATGGGTATGGGTATGGGAATGGGTATGAGTATGAGCATGGGTATGATGAGCAGCGGCCAGCATCGAAACAACCGAACCGCCGGAGGAGGAGGAATTCAGCTGTGGCAGCAGCCCCAGCCCCACTTCTTCAAGAAAACTCCACATGATCTGGCTGCTACGAGTCTCGGCGGGACCCACTTGGTTCAAGGTGGTGGCGGCGGCGGAGTAGGAAACAACGTTATGAATTCCGGCTCTGCCGCTGCCTCCGGGGCGTCGACAATGACGTGTCAAGATTGTGGGAACCAGGCGAAGAAAGACTGCACGCACAGGCGGTGCAGGACGTGCTGCAAAAGCCGGGGGTTCGACTGTGCCACTCATGTGAAGAGCACATGGGTCCCGGCAGCTCGGCGGAGAGAGCGGCAGCTGATGTCTGGTGCGGCTGGAGGTGGGGCTGGGTCTAATTCTGGGTCTACATCCAGTGCCAAGAAGCCTAGGCTCATTGGCGCCTCCCAAACGACAACGTCTCATACTTCCACTTCAAACACCACCCCCCCTAGAAGCTATGATACTAGCTCTAGTCACCAAGGTTGATTTAATTACTTGAATTAAATGAAATGTAATAGCAGTACTACTATCTTTTATAATTAGTTGAAATTATTTGAGTAGGGTTTCAAATTCTACTTAGTTTGTTAAATTCCCTCAACTATATAAAGATGTACAATATATCTATGTGTGCAGATGCTGGTTTCAAGGAGTCATTGCCGGGCCAAGTACGTGCTCCGGCGGTGTTCAAGTGCGTTCGGGTGACCGCGGTGGAAGACGGTGACGATGAGTACGCATATCAGGCAGTTGTGAAAATTGGTGGCCATGTGTTCAAAGGGTTCTTGTATGATCAAGGGGTTGAAGGTAGAGAGGGGTTTCCCAACATCTCCGAATTGCATTTGGGGGGTGGTGGCGGCACTAGTGGTGGTGGCAATGGTGGACGAAACGGGGCTTCTTCCCCGATTCTCGACACGTCGGACGTTTATGGGGCGTCTAGTGGAGGATTGCTGGGAGGTTCAAACTTTGGTAATCCAATAAATTGATGGTATATTCTTCCTAGTTCTGTGGTGTTAATTAGGTACTGCATCCGTTAATGAACAACCTAGCTTGGAAGGATTAACATTGTACTTGTCTAATTTTTCGTCTGCTTGGTCCTACAAATGATTAATATTAATTTCTTGTATTAAATTACTGAGACTAGTATTTTATTAACATGTTTAATTTCTTCTCTTCTTTATAATTGGTTTTCAGCTTCATGGTTTCTAGTTGTTAGTTGCATTTGCATCGCACTAATAAGTGGGGATTATAAATCCTTTTTTTGTTTTGTTTTTGTTTGAGGACCTTTCCTATTGAGTGGGGCGATGATATACTAAACTCACACACACAACACGGATAGGGAGACTCGAACCCAGGACTGGGGCCGGGGGAGCAAGTACTCAAAACCGACTTACATAAATCTTGTAATTTGCTAAAGAAGTGCATTTTAAGATACAAAATACCATTAATCCCATGGATATTATTATTATCATCATTTCTTTATTTCCTTTTCCCATATATAGAAGCTGCATATAGCTTTCTTATCATCTGCCTGTTTCCTCTTGTTCTTTCTTTTCATCAAAGTAGTGTTGCTTGTCAAAGGTGAAATCTACAGTATAAAGTATTTCTTATTATTTCTTTTACCCCAATAAAAAGAAAAACGAAAAAGAAAAAGAAAATCATTAAAAAATACATATTTGCGGTAGATATAAAGCTTATTAATTTCTTTTATGCTCTACAACTATTTCTTGCTTCTGTTCTGTGCACTATTGATTCATGTGCTATGACATGTATTAATTATTCCAGCCATATATTTTCGATATTAGGGCCAAATTAATATTTCACTGCTCAAGCTGATTTCTCTTTTTCCGCTTGCTTGTTCATGATCAAGGCAGAAGTAAATGTGGGACGACTTGTTAGTGCTGCTTTAGACTTTGGCATGAGAGAGAAGTAGTTGTAATGTTACCATCATTTGTTACCAAAGAAGAAAAAGCATTTCATGCATGTCCTTTTCCACCCACTTTACCACTTTTAGCCTCTCTCTGCACTGTTTTGGACAATCGTGCAATTGCATGCGTTCATGAACAACAAATCATTTACTTGTTTCTCTTTTGTATTGTAATGTGGGGGGTAAGTTAGGCTAGCTTCTCATCATAGATCCAACCTTTATGTTGTCTTAAACTTTAGCCTTTTCGTTGTAAAAACAAACATCAATCCCTTCAGATGTATCCTTTGTTCCTTATAATTTTGATGGTTATATGCACTAGCTTCTCGCACCAGTCTCTATAAACTTTCCACAAAAATAAAAAAGAAAGAAAACATTCTCTATTCATTCTTCACGATTGATTAGTATTTTGTAATTTAGTCTCCTATATTGAATGCTAATGTATGAAACAAGGCACTGTGTCCGTCCCTTGCATCTGAGTTTGATTCCCCGTACATTAGTTAGTGTAATTTAGAATCTATTGTGTTATGTGATTTGTGGTTAATTAGCTAGCAGGATAAGTGCTGTACAGAATGGTTGTTTGGCTTCATCTGATGATTTTTTTTCTTTATTCTTTGTGTGATTGATGGATGCCGTGGATATAGGTGACTTGTTTTTATTTTGTTGGAAATAACGTTGCATACAAATGTTGACTAATGTTGATTAATTAAGGGGTGTCTAAATTCATTGCCTACTTAGATTTTTTTCTCTTTCCCCCACATGCTGTCCCCTTGCTTGTCTGCACTAATATATATATAAACTAGATTGGTTTCATCATGTGGATTTCATTCACATTCATTTTTGTTTTATATTAATTCTTCCTATGCTGCACATGATCACCTTTTCTAAGTCTAATCCCTTGTTTGACATGCCTATAGTTTCCTTTTGCTTTTCGTATCAGACATATGTAAATCCTCATCACTGCTATGTCCACTATTTTTTTGCCCGGAGTATCAGTTGGAACTGAATATGGAACTTGCACTTAAATTTGTAATCTTTTAGAAAAATATTGATGAATTTATAGCTCAATTGCTTGTATTTATTGTTTCTTCCATGTAAATTGTGAAGTCACCTTTAATGTGATAATAGTGTTTGTCATAGTCTGCTTAATTACTGTTATTATGTGATAGTCTTGCCCCAGTAGACAGATTCATCTTGGAACCTCGAGAGACTAATCGCTTTGTCGAAATTGTTAAGTTCTTTGCAGACAAAAAAACCGATTGTTAAATGCTTATAATTAGTATCCTTGCAACACTTTCTCATTTTTTATCAGTAGGAAAATTCATTTAGATTTGTTAGTGCATGTCATCTACATATATTTAAACTGCATTAGATACAGATTAGAGTTTTCATTTGCGTTTGGATTCATTTGGTATAGAAAGGAAGTGCTTTCTGAATACTAATCAAGGCACCCTAGGCTAACAGCAATACCCTTCTAGAGATTAATCGTAGTGTATTTATATTTTTCGATATAAAAAAGCTTAGTCGATGCGTGTTTCTTTCTTTTGATTTTGAATGTGCAATTCCTGAATTCTATATTTCTCCAATTGGGTGCTGTTCATCCTTCAGATCTGTGCAGTCGATGTTGCAATTTGGCTCTCGATCGGAGGCTATATATGTTTTTAGACAAGGTTATGATGATATATAGATCTTTCCATGGCTAGAAACTATGAGATTTCCACCATGTGCGGTTGCAGATATGA
The DNA here is from genome assembly GCF_000346735.1 of Prunus mume. Next base: position 22,192,820 of record NC_024128.1, read on the forward strand.
TTTAGTGCCAATCATTTTGTCTTTTAGATCACTTAAGAAGCTGTTTAGTAATGATGTTTTGATTGGGTTACAAGTAAAATATCCTTATTCCCTTTCCCCTTTTTGCTTGTCCAGGGGGTTTTTGTTTTTGTTTTTGGGTTGCCCAGGGTTTTGTTTTTGGCATCATATCTGTTAGAACCTAACGCAACTATACCTACCCATATCCTCGCTTCCTGGTTTGTGGTGGCTTCATGTATGCAAATATTTGCCATTTGTAGCTCTAGTGACATGCCCTAGTGTTCCCTAGGATAAGATGGCTAGAATCACCATCGGTGGCTAATCTCCAACAGTCGCAGTTATTCGTGCCCATTGTGCTATTAGGCACTACTAATAGTGGGGTTTATCCACATCATCTTGTGTCACGGATGTAATTGGCTATAATAATGTTTTCTTTTAGTGGTATGTGGTGTAATATGGCAGTTCACTAAAGTAAAATATATACAAATTTATAAATAAACTCAATCCTAGACATGTATTTATAAAAAAACCCAATAACTATTTAAACATAGAAACACACCCAAAATCAACCCCAAAGTCAACTTTTTGAGTGTGTTTATAAATGGGTTTTGAGGGTGTGTAATAATGGTTTTGGGTGTGTTTATAAAGTGTTTTGGGTGTTGGGTTTTTTTATAATTTCAACCTCCATTTTGGGTGTTTTAGTGAAACTTCCTAAAATATATGATTCAGAGGCCATGTCACTATATACCACTGAACTTCCAATATACACATCTGAAAACGCATACCTGTATCATGTTAGCCAAATGCTGAATCAAACCTAGCTACATGGATCCTTGGTTTATTTGAACCATGCATGTCATGACTCATGCATATTAGGGTTTAGGATGGTCTCTTAAATATTATTTTGACGTTTTTGAAAGCATCGAAAGATTTTTTTTATTGTTTTTCCTTGTCCTGGAAAGCTAGCTTTTATTTTCTACAAGAACAAGATATGCAGTCTTTTGCTAGAAGGGAGGAAAATAATATTTTTTTTTAGACTTTCTATTGTCAATTTATTGTAACAAAAAAGCAAAAAAGAACTGTAGGTTTTATCGACCTTTGAATGATACCAAAGAAGGTTTGAGATTCAGTTTTTGATTGGATACCGTTAAATATTATTTTCAAATTTGTCGTGATGAGTTGAAGTTGACGAACTTTTAGAAATATAGAGAAAAACTATGTAAACTAATGTAATTTCATTAAACAAAAGGGAGCTAATTGACCAACGGGTTTAATTCAGTAAAAAATGGCATTGATTTGCAAATCAGTATTTCAGGTTCGAACTTTCATGGCATTGTACTAGGGTGTGTGAGAAACCCCCTACCCCTTGTAGGCCAGTCTTGAAATTTTGAAGGTCCTGTGTGAAACTTCAACTCGAGTCCTCGCATAATCTAATATGGAAATTCTAAAAAAATTAAAAATTGCCATGACTTAATGTCATAAAACAATTTTTTCATAACTAAAATTCATCATCAATTAGCATGTAATAACAATCACAAATCAAATTCATAAAGTTTTTAATGTTTTCAATTGACAAATTTAAATATTAATATGTTCGGTAAAAACTTAAGAGTTCAAGAGAAAGAAGACATAATATATATATTGGTTTTGTTTTTGAGTAGAAGAAAGTTTTTTTTTTTTGTTTTTTGTTTTTCCTGGTTTGGGTGTGATATCTGACTAAGACTCGAACTTGGGTCTTGTACCAAGGGATATGCACTAAAAACAAGCTACACCAAATACACTTTTGTTTCATTGTGCTGCATGCTGAAGTATATACACAATTTTTATGATATTAATATATATATATATATAATATAAAGTAAAAAATTTTTGGGGACCCTATGCAATGGCGTCACTTGCACCATATCAGGTCCCCCTACTTGTAGTTTAGACTATCGCTTGTATTAAAAAAAAAAAAAAAAAGAACTAATTGAACTTGGCAAAAAAAGAAAAAAAGAAAAAAAAGGAGCTAATTGAATTTCATTTTATTCCCTTTAAAGAGAGTGGCAGTGGTTCAGAGCACTTAATTTTGCGTGGGCATATTGCTTCCAGTTATGGTAAAAGTTTCACATTCAAGAATATTTGATTGCCTTGAAATACTATGCAAAAGAAAATGGCATCTATATGAAAATTTGGAAAGCATCAATACAATGCACTATTGGAAAGAAGAATATATATAATTTTTGTTGCTTCACCTCACAATTTTCATCTTTGGAATGAAGAATCCTACACACCTTTTTTCCTGGATTCCAGGCTTGGTGGTACAACATTTAAATATTTAAATATTTCTTATTAGTCTGAAAAGCTAGGAGAAAAAAGAAACCAAAAAAAAAAGGCACAAGGAAAAGAGGAAAAAGTTGATAGGTTCATTGACATTTTAATAAAATGAAAGTCCAATAGAAAAGTAGGTTTTGAGCACTAATATTGAATTTCCTGTTTACGATCATTTTGATGGTATTGATACTCTATCTTTTAGTGGCATACCATTCTAATGAACAACCCTTTTGTTTTCTTTTCTTTTATTACCAAAACCCATTGACATTTGATTTTTTTTTCTTTTTTTCTTTTTTGTTTTGTTTTATTCCCATTGTCCAATGAGACATTATGATTCTCCTTGGTGATGCTTCCTTTTTCTTTCAACTTGTACTCTAATTGTAAATCATGAAGTGAAAGCATCCACAATCATGTTCTCTATTTTTTTAGTTCAAATTTAGCAAAAAATATTAAAGCTATTTTAAGAGCTCTTTATAAAATTTCAACTCCAACCATACTCCCTAATTTAAAGAGTCATAAATAATTTTAATATTTTTTAATTCAATTTTTGAATAAAGTATAGACACAAAAACAACAACAAAAAATACTAGCATTAAATAAATGGTTAAAATACTATTAAAATAAATGAGTATTAAATTATAAGAAGACACTAGAAGTCCTTTCTCACCTCAGATCAAGAAGCTTCTAGAAGTCTCTATTTTAGGAGGTGGCTAGGGAGTATAGTTGGAGTTGTATTTTTCTAATTGCTCCTTAAAATTTGCCTAAGGAGATGATTTTAGGGGGCCTATTGTGAATGCTTTGACTTTTATGTGAAAAAGGCATTATCAATGATACCTCTCACATTTCCAAATTTACAGTTTCCACTAGTTGTGGGGATTAGAAATGTATTCAAGATCTGGTGATTTATGTCTCGGCAAGAAGTTGACCTAAGAATGTTTTTAAAACCTCGGATGCATTCGTAATTGCTCTTAAGAATGTTATTTTTCACTTGAGATCTGGTGATTTCATTAGCTATTTAATCTCTTGAACACCATCATCTGTCTGGTTTTAGGAAGGCTGAGAAATTTGGGGACCATTTTCTCTATCCCCCACTAGCATCAATAAGAGCTCATCAAATCCTGCTTATATCGTTTCCTCTTGGCAGGTTTGCAAAGATGCACAAGAAATAAAGCTACACCAACCTTATAATTGAAAACAACTTTGGTTAAAATTAACATTTTCTAGTCTATGCCAAACCACGGGATCCAGATATGCGTTCGAAACATATTCCTGCAGATTATTTCCCATGGCATAGACAACACAACATTTCATTTTTGACATCACTGAAGCGCTGCACATTAAAATTTGAGATATGGAGACTGATTAGCATCACACTACTTTAGCAAACAGTTGCAATCCTCTATAGCTATTACCAAAAGTTTCATATCTAAACTTTGCAATCTACAAGAAGATAACATCTATAAATTTTGTCATGGCTCCCACTTTTCGTTAGGTACTCAATACATTAGGACATGCTGACGCCAGTCAGCTCTACTTGGGCAGCTGCTGCATTAATGGCATCAAGAACATCCATCTTTCCCCTGGTCACAGCTTCATCAATTGGAGTCCTCTCATAGCTGAAGACAACCAGTGCCACAATCATTCTTATAATAAAAGGAGTGCACATCTTATATGTTAAGGAAAGTCAGGCGGTAGTTAACATGTTCAAATGGGTACCTGTTTAGTACACTAAGATTAGCTCCTGCAAAGATCAATTTCTTAACCACCTGCAAAGGCAAAAACGTTAGACAAAAAGTAGAATGAGTTAATATTACTGTGCCAAAACAAACAAAATATTCACCTCAACATGTCCATTCAGGCAAGCCCAATGTAGAGGTGTATTCATCTCCTCATTTGTAGCATTAAGATCCTTACGCAAAGAGGCACAAAATTATTATAATTTATCATAATAACATATCACAAGTTGAGAACAGAGAACATGCAAGAAATCTTTTGCCAGATATCACAATGCAAATAACATAAATAAAATTTAAGCTTCAAAATGAAAAAAAACAAAGAACAATCATAACCTTAACCGATAAGCCTTTTTGTTGAGTAAAAGACATTAAAGTGCTTCATACCAGTTAAAGTAGTTGCTCCATTTATAAGATGCGAGTTTTTATATGGAAGAAAACTAGTTGGTATTTCAACGTACTACCCTTATAATCAACCAATGAGTCATCTGCCTAACAATTTAAGAGATCATTTTTGTTCACCACTTTAACCCAAGGTGTAGCATCACCACCATAGCAATGTGTCTTATACTCTAACCATGGTTAACTTATATATTAAATACATTTAAATTCACCACTAACTAATTAATAACAACTAAAGAAAAGTTTTAATTAAAAAAAAAGTACTTTCCCTTCCAAAGCCATTGTGCTCATCATTCCAGCGTCCCCAAGCTATTGTGGCGGTGGCCATAGCTTGTGAGAAAATCACTATTTTCTTCTCTCCTTCTCTGTGAGTGTTTGGGTTCTATCTGAACAGCACTTAGCTTCTATAAAATTCCTTGCACAACCTTCCCTTCAAACCCCTCAATTTTCTTTCCTCCCACTAACTTCCAATCCGCCATTCATCTAAGCTCCACATCCAAAACCCATTTGAAATGCATTAGATCTATAATAGGGACCAAAACCCAATTGATAAGTCCTTTTATCGAGATCCTAAATCTATTGACTTTATATTCTAACATGAGATTGATACTTACAGATTTCCTTTACAATCTTTTTTGAGATAAAATAAAACACAATTTCCAACTAAAAGACTGTTATATATATTTTTTTTTGAAAAGGAGAAAAAGAATGTTAGATATTGACTTAAAAGACCTCACCACTCCTCTACTGATAAGATACTCCACAATGTCAAGATGTCCATTAGCAGAAGCCATATGTAGTGCTGCAATCAAATGTCACAGTACCTCGGTCAAACACAGTTACACAAGCTTGTAAAGTGGTTCAGCGTGAACAAAAGTTTCATTATCACTTGGTATAATATAACAATTAAGAAAAATGCATAACATCAATATCCCCATCGAAGTCTTGAAATTCAACCCAGAAGAAACTCTCATTTCAATAGGTATGTGATTGTGTGAACATAAGATAACTAAATATCTTCTCTTATGTATGAACATCATACCTACATATTGTTTGTGGTTTAATTGGGGGGGAAAAACCATTGACCAAGAACTAAGAGAAGATCATTTGCAGAAAAATAAACCTTAGAAATGAGAATTTCTCACTTAAACCATAAACGTAGCAGCATGACATATGGGAATAAATAACATTGATTCAAGCCATGCATAATCATTAATCATCAACTTCTGAAGTCTGTTATAATATTAATTCCTGACAAGGAATGAAGTTTCATTATGGTCGGGTGTTTCAACCAATTTTTTTTTGGTCACGTGTTTCAACCAATTTATAAACAAGGAAATAATAGAATCTGTCAACTTGGTGAAAAAAATAGTGTATCAGTTACACACTACAAATCTAGCTCAGCCCACGATTTATACATAAAGTATTTCAAAAATTAATTAATTAATTAGAATTTAATTTAATTTAATTTTTTTTAATAGAAACATTTTTTATTCAAAATTTGAAGGATAAAAAACGAGGATATTTAGAACACAGACAAAAAGAAAGAAATCCTAGCCGGTGAAACAAAGACAAGGCCACTCAACACAGAAAATAAAACAGCCAAACATAAGACAACCCCTTAAAATACTACAGCCAGCAGATTGCGCATAATTGTAGGATAGGATATATCCTTAAAAGCAAGGGAAGTTGATGCCCAAAGGGCAGCCCAAAACTTCACTCTATCCCATAACTCTACCACTCCCACTCCCTTATAATCCTAGAAGATTCTCCCGTTACGTTCCAGCCACAGGTTACAGACCACTGCCTGCATCAGACTGCCCCAAAGAATTTTAGCTTTCTTTCCCCTTCCCAAAGCATCAAATCTGATGGAAAAAAGTTCAAAGCAGCCTTCCAGTATTGCCCATACCATGTTAACTTCCTTTAGTAACGTCTCCCACAACTTTAGAGAGAAAGGGCAATGAAAGAGGAGATGGTCCACACTCTCCCCTGCCTTATTACATAGAGCACACCAGTGAGGGCTAAGGCACATAGAGGGGCAGTGTCTCTGTAGTGTATCACCTGTATTTAGTTTTCCCAACACCGCTTGCCACACAAAGATCTTAACTTTTGGAGGATTCTTGGCCTTCCAAATTTGAGTGTACGGAGAGAAAACCTCCCCTTCACCACTATTCTGAAAATGAGAACAGAGAGATTGACAGGAGAATAAACCGGAGGGGTCTAGCTTCCATCTTCTCTTATCCAATCTGGAAGTAATTAGAATTTAATTATTAATGGGAGCTAGAAGCGAATTTAAGCAGTTGGGGGTGCGGAGTGAGGGTTGGGGTGGTTTTCTTGGATGCAATTCTTCTCCCCTTCTTTTTAGCATTTTTTTCCCATCCCATTCATACAGCACTTTGCATAGGGCTTATTTATTGGGATGGCATCACTAAAAATCACGCCTCAGACCCTTTTTTGGTTGGGTTGGGATCCTTAAGCTAAGTTTGTTTTATATGTAACAAAGTTAAACCTAGTCTTGATCTAGGACTGCGAGTTACTTTTATTGCCAAATGTCAAAAAACAAATGTTCAGGTTTAACCCCCAATTTATAAAATCTCAGCTGAACCCAAAAGTATGCCACTCTTCCAAAAAAAAACTAAAACTGAATATGCAATGTCAAATGCCAGTTGAAATGCCGATGAAACAGGGGAAGAAATGATGAGGAACCAAATGTGCTGGGATCTGTAAAGATAAATAAAGAAGAGGCAACTGAAAGCCGCATCCTATGCCAAATGCGGCATTGCACCAGCAAGTTGCCTTACAATGCCGCCTCTTCTATTCTAGCTGGATCTATCCCTTCGCGATTAGAATTTCACATGATATTTAACTAAAACACGATATTTTCAAGCAAAACCATGCGAAGAGGCATCATTTCACTAGAACCCCAGAGGATGATATTCCAGGAGTATTTTATTGAAACCTTGCAAAGCAGCATCCAAAGGTATTGCCCATCCAAGCAACCAACACAGGATTCTGTTCCTTCATATCAACAATATTGACTAAACCTTTCATGGGATCAAAAACACTAAAGTTTAAATTCGCTTCAATAGTCCATTTGAAATGCATTAGCTTTACAATAGGGATAATGAGGAAATCTTAAAGTCACAAGGAATTTCAAAATGATTAAATTTTAAAGGTAGGAAGGATTTTTTCTGTCTAAAAAGGATAGGATTGAACAATCAAAACAACATCTTCACCCCAAACCCAATCACACTCTCCCATCCAAATACTCTGAAGAGAAAATCTCCACCTTTATGAGTTGTCCTCAGAATCTGGAATCGATTGTTCAAGAGGCCATACGGTAGTCAGACTCATACTCATTACCTTGTTACATATGTCTTGTCTTTTGAAATTTTGAGGGGGAGAGAGAGAGAGAGAGAGAGAGAGTAAAGGGAGAAGACTTTATTAAAAGAAAATTACACAATACAGAGGACATCTTGTCGACACTCTAAAGGAGAAAAAGAAACCCAAGACCAACATCTACCTACACTGAATACACTCTAAAATTTATCCAAGAAATCAACAAAGGGCTATAAGAAACAATAGCATTCCAATCTGGAAAAAAAAAACAGAAGACAGCTTTCCTTAAACTCTGGTTACACCGATGCCCCAAAGAGATGCCCAGGAATGAACCCTCTCCCTCAAATCCAATCCTCACCATCCTCAAATGCATGTCACCCCATTTGACTGACCTTCCCATTACTACTAACGGCATGATTTAGTAATCGTTGAAAATAGTTTGGAAATGGGACGCTATCATAATTTGGTGCAATACAAGGTATGCCGATTTAAACACTTTAAGGAGGTCAAAATGATTTGTCAATATTAAACTGATTAATGAAATAACTAACAGCTTCAATGCATTATCCTAACCCCTAACTATTTCTCAAGGAAATGAAAACCTGATTCCTCACTTCCAAGAAGAATTAGGTTTTCAGATCTCTATCCTTCCCAAATCACCCTTGCATCTCCTCAACCTCTCTACTTACGTTCACAAGCTTCACAGATCAAATATCAATATCATCAACCTCTGAGACCACATACAAGTGAACCTTATCTACTGAATTTCAAATTTGACAACCAAATAAATATCCTTCAGATTTTCAATAAGCAAATTCATGAAAAATTATTGCTCTGGTTGTCCTGGTATCTACGTTATTGAGACCAACTACTATAAGAGGTTGAGGAGAGGCTGTCCAAGTTTCAACAAATTCACAAGTGATTACGCACAGGAAAGCAGCAAACAAATAAAACCTCTGCATGATGAGAGAACAACTTGGTACAACAAAGTGTCATCTCATGCGTATTCTATAATTGCTTTAATAATCCAAATGAATTCCTTAACTAGTAAAAGAAAATTTCACATTTTAATAAGAGAGGAGAAAACCATAAGCCACAAGAAAAATATCTACCACTTTTAGCACATGTCAAATTTTATAACAAAAAAAAATTGTAAAACAGGGATGAATTTATAAAACAACGAAAATTATAACCTGTTCGGCCCTGAGAATCCTTAGAATCGAGAGAAACACCAGCAGATGCTAAGCTTACAGTGTCATCCATGTCATCGTATCTAGCAGCCTGCCAAACACAAAAAGATCATCTCCAACTACAATTTATTTCATGAAAGCAGGATATGAATTTCAATAAACATCTCATTGTACAAAACACAATATATCACATATGTTGAATCCTTTCATTCAATACAAGAGGGTACTCTAGAAAAGAGGATTAACTTTTGGAAAAGGGAGTTGGGTTACCTCCAGCAAGGCCTCAATGTTCTCCAACGATGTCGTTTGGACTGCTGAATCTTGAACTGCATTTCCCCCTTCCCCCATTTTGCCACAGCCGCCCTATGAAATACAAAAGCAAATGAATTTGTTCCAAGCATCAGTTCATGGCATACACAATTTTCCCAAATACAAAAGCAAATGAATTTGAAAAACAGGACCATTTTCATTTGCATGCATAACTTTCCCAAATAAAAATTTATAAGCGGTAACACATACAAGAACTGCACAGTCGCTTCAATTTGGAGACAGAAGAAGAAGAGGAAATCAAAGGGTATCAGATAAAATCGCTTCTTTTAGCTTAAACCCAAAACCCCCAGTCTAAATTCAATCACTTACTTCTCAAACCCAAAATTAATTTATAGGAGAACAAATGAGATTACAGAACGAGTTTTTATCAAAAATAGCCAAAATTTAATCCCCAAATTCGTAAATGTCAGTTTTTTAATACTTTCAAATATAGCCAAAAACTCACTTAAATTGACCCAAATGCCCTCTAAATTATAACTCAATTACACCTAAAAGCTAAAACCCAAAATAACAGGAGCACAAAAACAAGATTCGCTTCGTCAACTTAATCATGTCTATGAATCCTATTATAAAAATGACAATGTAATTACCAAAAAGAAGAAGAAAAGTAACAACCGATGTTTTCATAAATCCAAGCAATAAAAATCATCTCTGCAACTATGGCTTGATTCATGGGTTTGGGAGTTTTTTACAATAAAAAAAGTTAAAGTCAGTTTCTTTACATGATAATTTTTAATTGATAAAAAAAGTTGAACTTTCTTGCAAAATTCGTATCATAAATACTGCTAGTCTGCATATGATATGGGGGTTAAACTTTCTTGCAAACCATCATATGTGCTGCTGCTTTCCCTCAGCACAAGAGGTCTAGAAAAATTGCAAGGCCCTCGTTGTTCATAGACTATCTTCCCACAACACAAACTTGCCTATATTAACTTTGCTTTCCATTAAGGGTGATTGGCGAGGGGCAGTGTCCTTGTGTTTGAGGGTAGGCTTGGTGAAGAGTGAGGCTTGTGCTCAGTAGCTTATGGCTTGGAAGAGCATGCTTTTTTGTTAGGTTTTAATTTAGAGGGCATTTGGGTCAATTTAAGTGAGTTTTTGGCTATATTTGAATTTTTTTTTAAACTGATATTTATGAATTTGAGGGTTAAATTTTGACTATTTTTGATAAAAACTCTTACAGAACTCGCAAATTCTAACCAGCAAATAAATAACAAAAGCAACGAAGCTATTTGTTCTTACCGCGAGAGAGGAAGAGAGAGAGAATGGTTGTCTTCGTGCAATTTTGTCACTTAGAAAAAGAATTCTTAACAATGTCACCCCAAGGAATTTTCCCACATATTGGGTTCTACATGGTTTTATCTTGGGTTATTAGTTTATTTTATTTTATTTTTTATTTTGGTTTAAAGCAATAAAGATTGCATGAGTGAAGAAACACAACAATTAGGGCTCTAGGTGGGGAGGGTTATATTTAACTCTGTGCTATATTTAGCTTCCTAAAAAATAATTTTATAAGAAATAGTGTCAGTTCAGGTTATATTTTAACCATCTCCGGTAACAAAGGGCTAAATTTAATATTTTAATAATTTTTAGTATATTATGTAAATTTATTAGTTAATTTAATTAAACTACTATTTATATCCTATTAAAATACATTTTAGAAGAGAAAATATTTTAGGATATGATTTTTGATATCCACGTGTTGGCACGTGATTAGCCCTATAAATTTATGATTAGATATTTTTTTTTCTTAAAAAAACCTAAAAATTAATTGAAATGAAAAAAGATGAAGGATAATTTGTAAAAGAATGAAGAGATTGTGAGAAATTATGTAAAAGGATGAAATTAAGGAAGGATAATATGTAAAATGATGAAGATGTTGTGAGAAATTATGTAAGAATGAGGTAGGTATTTATACAAAAAAGTTAAGAATTTTATTAAAAAAATCATTTTTTCGGATTTTTTTTATTTTAAAAAAGCTAGTTGACGTCATCTAACAGCTAGGTGATGTCAGCTGGGCTCATCCAATTATTTAGCCCGGGCTAGCAAAAGGGCCACATGTGGCCCTCATATTAGGAATTGGCCCTTTACGTGGACCTCTCTCTTTTTGTAGCGGTTTGTGTAGCCCACTCTTGAAGATGAGTTTTGGGGATTTTGGGGTATATTTGAGGATATAATCCTCATTTAGAGATGGCCTAAGCCAGTTGGTTAAGGTAGCGTGTACGTCATGTTGCACTCAAATTCAATCTCCCTCCTATAGGTTAGAATAATTCAGAATATTGCTTTGGCAAAAAAGAAAAATAAGAAAAGTCATTCTCCAAGGCTTCATTGCATTTTGACGAATAGGTGCAAAGTATTGTACCACAAAACTTAATCCAATTAGAGCTACTGTACGACAGACTTGCAATTGAAGAGTACAAAGCAGCTTTGGAAAAAAATCAAGCTGTACCACATTGTAGTACAATTTATGTCATGCATAGTTTCTTCTGAAGGAAAACATATGGTTAAGTAAAGAAGATTTGTACTAGAAATTCTAATATCCTATTCGTACCATTTATGTAGTACAATGGAGAGAAGTACTCAATCAAGTTGTTCTATATAATATGTTCACATGCAAGACATGGATACCAAGTTGTGGTAGTAAAACTAGAACCAAGTTGTGTGGCTAGCTATTATGCTAATGCTAAAGAGGTAGAGGGGTTCCACAGGAGCGACCTGGGATCACATGTGTGCACCCTCACACTAACACAATGTGCTGCATTGCCAGTGTATTGTGCTTGATGTGTTCTCAGGTCGCCCCTGCAGTACCTTCCTTTACCGCACAATTGAAGTGCTGTAGATTTGGTAGTACGGTGAAGATGGACTGGTGATGCAGGTATGCCATGCCTACCTTTGATTCTTTGTTGTGTGATTGAATCTTGGTCTTGTTATTGTCTTCTTAGCTCACAATATTTTGTTTTTTTCTTCTCGTTTTTTCCACATTTACCGTAAAGAGGAGCTCCTCAATTTTAAGGAGCCAAGTTTTTTCCTGATTAATAATAAGATTGAAAAATGTTCCGGCTGATATCAAATCATTGAACACAAAATTGAATAACATAATGTAACCAGTGTCTTAGTGAAAATAAACCATGGTGAGTTTATAAAATAATAATAATAATAATAACATAAAAAAAAAAAAAATCTCTGGCGGAGTGCTAAAATGGAAGAACCCGCCAGCTAATGTAACTCTGGTTACAACTTTTATAACCCAGATAATCACATAGTGCACTACAAAATATAAATCAAAACTGCTTGTCACTAATTTATCACCACTATAAATCAAAACTGCATAGATGCTAACAAAAGCTTCCAAAATTAGACCTACCCTAGCTTTGAATAAATCAGTGACTAAATTAGTATCCTTACTGGCTTTCTTTTTGGTGTGGCCCAATCTTTACAGCAGGCTTTTTTTTGTGTGGCCAAATCCTTACAGCAGACTTGATGGCAAGTAGTTCTTCTTCCCCAACTTTCTTCCAGACCCCGCCTATCATGAGATGACCACTGACATCTTCTGTGGATAAAACATGCTCACTATCTGATACACAGCCATCCTCTGTTTCCCTCAACTTCTTAACACATCTGTTATCTAGTAGCTGTATATCGGAACTAGCTTCTCTCTTGCCGCTACACTGGTTCAATTCCCAGTTCTCTTTTCTTCCTAGTAACTGAGAAACCTTTTCTGGGGCAGTATTAAAGTCCAGAACGGGAAGGCAACCAGAAGATCCAACAGCTTGAGGCAACATTCCAATTGGACACGGGTTCCATGATTTGGCCAGAACCCATCTGCTAGTATTTCCAGCATCACCATCTGTTCTCTTCACTACTTTGCTCTTCATTTTGCGCTGTTTAATCATCTCTAGCTTCTTTGCTGCTTCACTTATAGACTCGTCTTCGTTCTTAAATACATTAGTTGAATGTTTAAGAGAATCATCTTCTTCAGTAACATCCAAATTTGATGAAACTAATGAAGAGAGTTTGTTCAGTTTTCCCAATAGGTAGTTGTCCCCTGTCAGTTGTGCAAGATGGACGGCAGAATCCATGAGCTGGTTATTAGCAGAAGCTGATAGAACAAGGCATTTACGTAGGAGTTCCATCAGAATTGCTTTCGATATCGTTTTTTCTCCTGAAGAAACTTTGATCTCAGGTGCGGAATCTTTTTCAAGATGAGGCTTTAATCCTTCAAAATTCCCAACCAGCCACTTAAACAGAGAAGAGAGGTGTTCAACTTGAAGTATCTCTGCCCTGTCTGATGATGTGCGAACCCCTCCTAAACAAATTCACAAAAGCAGCAACAACGATCACTGACCCATGTCCAGTATTAAAAATCAGTCCAGTTGAAACCAAGTAAATATAATTAGATTACATGCACAGACCCGCCATAAGTTTACCAGTATATATCTAAATACGGAGCAACTAATACATAGAAAAATCAGGTCATGTGATTACCTGTCTCAAATAGCACTGCTTCCTGAGTCTCAAACATATCAAGAGCTGCATTCAGGAGAGCCAGAAGTAACTCTGGTTCCTTAATTGAAAATTTTGTTATCACAAGCTTCCACTCATTCAATGAAATATGTAGGCTCGGGCCATTTTGGGTGTTTACTGGAAGCTTCGAGGAATCTGAGATATTTATAGCATGCAACAAGATCTCCAACAGTACAGAAACAACTTCTGAGGAGAAGGAAGCATACAACCCTACAAGACTTTTCAATATCTTGGTAAGGTCTTTCTTAGAACCTGAAAAGAAAGTACCTCAATCAACATATAAAACATCCAAGTATTTAAAGACATCCTTCAAAAGTTAGCTAACAGATTGAGATCCTCTCTATTTGCTTTCAAATGGACATCCAATCGTGCTTAAGATGGCTGTCAATATATACTACCAAAAAAATAGCGACTTTCTCTGAAACTGATACCATCATACCAATATGACATGCAATTATTAAAAGACATATCCTTCAAACATTAGAGACAGATTGAGCTCGTCCCCATTTTTCTTTCAAATGTTGACTGCTGTTCTTTAGTACTGGACATCCAATCATGATTTAGACGGCTCTGAGCATACTTTAAGATAAGTGACTTTCTTTAATACATGCTTCCAAACATTCTAATTATGATTGGCAGTAACAGTGAAAGACTAGGTCCTCTACATTCCTTAGTCAAAGGAAAGGAGCCCAATTCTTAGCTCATTAATGTGATATGCTAAGTACTTCACAATTCTTGACATGACTAATTACAGAAAAGATAGCCAAGAGGGAACATGAAACTAAGTTTTAAATATGGCATTACGTCATCCACAACTTAAAAAAGAAAGAGGGGAATGGAACTAGATACATGATTCTATTTTTTGAAACTATAACAGATTCTCAATATGCACTCTGTTCTATCACTAGTACCTATACAATTCCATACTTTTCACTACATTAAGGATCATATCATTTCTCACTATTACCAATTGTTTAACAATATAAGACATATCTTCTATCAACACCATTATCCAGTTGACTTAAAAAACAATGAAACCATTATATCGAAACTAATTGGGATAGACTACACGTCCATTTTTGAAGTATTTAAAAATAATAATAATAATAGGAAACACCGTTTTTCTATGGCCAACAACAGGCAGATTTTGGCAGGACCAAACCTAGTCCACCCATGAATGTCAGGTTTGGAAATGTTTTTGAACAGGTTAGGGACAGAAAATCTCTGGTAAAGTTGAGTTCTGGGACGGTTTGGTTTTGGGGTTACATTGTTGAGATTACAAATGGGAAAACCCAAACCAAACTTACATTGTTTATAACTCAATGGTTGCATTTGTGACTACTTTAACATATAATGACAACCAGGTTTATATTTATAGGGGTATGTGGAGTTAGGATTTATGCTTTTCAGCTAATCCGACAACTAGTACAAGACCGGATTTGCTGTTAATCCAACGATTTGACCAAACTTTCCTTATTACTTCCGAACTACAGTCAGATTTTGTTTAATATAAATAAATCTAGACTCTCTCTCTTTCTCTCTCTCTCTCTCTCTCTCTCTCTCTCTAACCAAACATTCCTCTATAACCAAACAGTGTACAACAAAAACACATTACCACCTCCTAAGTCCACTAAATTACTAAAATTAGGGATAAATCTTACGTCTAGATTTTGATGAATGGATCTCGCCAGCCATTAGTGAGAAAAACTTTATTACGCCTACAAAGCCATTTACTACTTCTGCCACCTATATACAGATTGAAATTTGAAACAATGAAAAGCATTATGCAATAATAAATGTTCATTGTAAACTATACAACTAAAACAAAACTCCTACTTTTACAGAATTTCTCCACACACTGTCCTACATGGCTTGCCACGCACATCACTTATGCCCACTGGAGCAAGTGCCCAGTAAATGCTAATCCAGTGACCAGACATATGGTTACTCAAATAAAATATGTAACCAAATCTAAAACCTGACATATGAAATATATCCATATGTCTGAAGTATACATCGTGTGCATGATACATGTAGACAATTAGTTCTGTACCGTAGCTTAGCTGTGTAAATGCCTTTTCTTAGAACACAACATAATTTTGACTCTCCCATGTGTTTGTGAGATTGTTTGCTGACCGAAATACATACCATGATAATTTCTATTTCCATTTCATTAAAAAAGAATATTCTCCAAAAGGTAGTGAAAAAAGACAAACTCTAAACATAAATTTAAGAATTTAGAAAATTATAGCTTCCTAATTCTAAGGGCATTCATATACTGTGCTTTTCCATCTTCAGAAAATAA
>NC_024128.1:22229854-22246602 GCF_000346735.1 Prunus mume
GAAGAAGGGTCCAGAAAAAAACCTAGCATTGAGAAGAAGCAGAAAACTCCCTGCATTTTTCACCTACACTTTGGAAGAGCCATCAAGCACAACAAATACGTGCCGGTTCCTCCACCCTAAAAATCCCAAACACCCAAACAAGCCTTGTGCTACCCGTTTGATCAAGATCAAGTCTCTACGACCCTTGCATCAAACACAAATTTTCTTTATACATTTTGGAAATTGAATCAGAGGATTCAATACAGAGATTGTAACCCTAAATTTCATAAATACAAATATTATTTTGTACACGTGTTCTTGTTTCATTTGTCGCAGGAAATTATACGTCTTAATGGATTTCATATTGAAACTACAAATGAGGGGAATATAGAATATCTACTTATTACTTCTATTGTTTCATGCCAGAAGCATGTAATAGAAAAACTTCCAGCTTTCTCATCTGGCTTGTATTATACAACTATAAGTGCAATAGAATCAAATACCATAATGAACTAGAAGTTCAGTGATCCAAAGATTTTTATGCTTTGGCTTTGGCATGACCGACTTGACCATCAGGGGTCAACAATGATGCATCGAATAATTGAAAATCCACATGGTCATCCATTAAAGAACCAAATGATTCTTTTATCTAGTGATTGTCCATGTCAGGCTTGCTCACAAGGAAAATTGGTTATTAAACCATCTCCCTTGAAAGTTGCTGGTGAATCCCCAACATTTTTATAAAGAATCCAAGGGGATATATGTGGACCTATTCATCCACCATGTGGCCCATTTCGTTATTTTATGGTTTTAATAGACGCTTCATCAAGATGGTCACATGTTTGCCTACTTTCTACTCGTTCTATTGCATTTGCTAAGCTTCTTGCTCAAATAATCAAATTGAGGACTCAATTTCCTGACTATCCAATCAAGACAATTTTTCTTGATAATACTGGTGAGTTTACATCTCAAGCATTTGATGGTTATTGCATGTCTATTGCCATTGGTGTTGAACATTCGGTTGCACATATACATACTCAAAATGGATTAGCAGAGTCCTTTATCAAACACCTTCAAATGATTGCTCCGCCTTTACTTTTAAGGTCAAAATTACCTACTTCTGCTTAGGGACATGCTATATTGCATGCTGCATCTTTGGTTCGCATCCGACCAACTGCTTATCATCAATATTCTCCATTACAACTTGTTTTGGGCCAACAACCTAATATTTCTCATTTAAAAAATTTTGGTTGTGTTGTATATGTTACCATTTCTCCACCAAAGCGAACTAAGACGGGCCCTCAAAGACATCTTGGAATTTACATTGGATTTGATTCTCCATCCATAATTAGATATCTTGAACCCCTGATGGGTGCTATGTTTACAGCACGCTTTGCGGATTGCCATTTTGATGAGACAATTTTCCTACCGTTAGAGAAAGAAAAGGTGCTGCTTCCTGAAGAACGGCGTGAAATTACAGCAAATGCATCTTCATTGTCTCTTCTGGATCCACATACAAATCAAAGTGAATGTGAAGTTCAAAGGATCATCCATTTGCAAAGTATAGTAAATCAATTACCAGATACTTTTACTGACATAAAGAAAGTAATAAAATCTCATATACCAGCTGTAAATACTCCAGCACGGATTGATATCCCTGAAGGTCAATATGAAAGTACATTAAAGGCACACTTGAAGCGTGGTCGCCCTATTGGTGCTAAAGATAAAAATCCCCAAAAGAAAAGGACACAAGAAGTGCCTATTCCAAAAGAAGATAAAAATCCAAAACAAATTAGTACCCTCAATGAGCCAAAAACTAACCAGTTTAAAATTGATGAAGATATAGCCCCTGAAGAGGCACATACACCAGAAAAAGTACATACATCAGAAGATATCTCTTCGAATTATATGAGTACAAGAGAAAGCTGGGATAGAAAGAAAACTATTGTTGATGATGTCTTTGCATACGTGGTTGCTATAGAAATTATAAAAGATAATGAGGATCTGGAACCGAAAACTATTGAAGAATGTCGATATAGAGAGGATTGATCAAAATGCAAAGATGTGATCCAAACAGAATTAAATTCCTTGGAAAATTGTAAAGTATTTGGACCAGTAGTCCAAACACTTGAAGGTGTGAAACCGGTTGGATACAAATGGGTGTTTGTAAGGAAATGTAACGAGAAAAATGAAATTGTAAGATACAAAGCACGGCTTGTAGCATAAGGTTTCTCGCAAAGACCTGGAATTGATTATGAGGAGACATATTCCTATGTGATTGATGCAATCACATTACGTTTCTTGATTAGTTTGGTTGTCACATAAATACTTGATATGAAAGTCATGGATATAATTACTGCATACCTATATGGATCACTTGAGAATGATATCTATATGAAGATCTCATAATGATTTAAATTGCCTCAAGCAAATTATCCAAAATGTCATGATATGTATTCAATTAAGTCACAATGATCCTTGTATGGATTAAAACAATCTGGAAGAATGTGGTATAACCGCCTTAGTGAATATCTTATACAAGAAGAATATGTAAATAATCCAATTTGTCCATGTGTTTTTATTAAAATATCTGGAAGTGGATTTGCTATTATTGCAGTATATGTGGATGATTTGAACCTTGTTGGAACTCCTGAAGAGCTTACAAAGACTGCTGCTTATTTAATGAAGGAATTTGAGATGAAAAATCTTGGGAAGACTAAATTTTGTCTCAGCCTGCAGATCGAGCATTTACCAACTGGAATCTTTATCCATCAATCAACACATACATAAAAAGTTTTAAAACAATTTTATATGGATAAAGCCCATCCATTAAGTAGCCCCATGGTTGTTCGATCGCTTGATGTAAAGAAAGATCTTTTTCGCCCACGAGAAGATAACGAAGAATTACTTGGTCATGAAGTACCATACCTTAGTGCAATTGGAGCTTTAATGTATCTTGAAAATTGTACACGGCTTGATATAGCTTTTTCTGTCAATTTATTAGCAAGGTATAGTTTTGCACCAACTAAGAGACATTGGAATGGTGTTAAACATATACTATAGTATCTTCGTGGAACAACTGACATAGGTTTATTTTATTCAAAAGGGTCAAAATCCCAAATAGTTGGCTATGCTGATGCTGGTTATCTTTCTGATCCACATAGAGCTAAATCACAAACAAGGTATGTGTTCACTTGTGGTGGTGCTGCTATATCATGGCAATCTGTAAAGCAAACATTAGCCGCCACTTCTTCAAACCATTCTGAAATATTTGCATTGCATGAAGCAAGTCGGGAATGTATATGAATAAGATCTATAATACAACATATTCGAGAAACAAGTGGGTTGTCTTCAATAAAAGATTCTCCAACATTGCTATATGAAGATAACGCTGCTTGTATCACTCAAATCACAAATGGATACATCAAATGTGACAAAACCAAGCACATTTTCCCAAAAAATTTCTACATGCATGAACTTCAGAAGAATGGTGACACAGATGTTCAATAAATACAATCCAGCAACAACTTTGCAAATTTATTCGCGAAAGCACTGCCAACTACAACATTCAGAAAGATGGTCAACCATATTGGAATGCGTCAACTCAAGGATATTTTGCCAGCATCAGGGGGAGAGTGTCATAATTGAGACCTTCATACTATACTCTTTTTCCTTCGTTCTGGTTTTTATCCCACTGGATTTTTCCAGGCAAGGTTTTAATGAGGCAATGTCACATGTTCTATATTATACATGGATATGTACTTTCTTCCCTTCGCCTAGGTTTTGTCCCACCGGGTTTTACTGGCAAGGTTTTAACGAGACATACTCCATGCATGGTGGACATCCAAGGGGGAGTGTTGTAACCTCAAAGGTTATGGATGCCCACCATAAGTCCATTGTAATTCCTCCATTATACCCATCATTATACCTATCATTATAAGGTTGTAACCTATGGACTAAATACCATATTTATCATTGGTTATTATGTTTTGTAACCCACTACTTAAGGGTGGTAAATAGTGATGTATTTCCTATGCCTATATAGGGGCGGCCCTGGGGTGGTGCAAGTGGCGCCACTGCACAGGGCCCCCGAAAAAAAAATTCTTTATATTATATATATATAATATATTAATATTATAGGAATCGTATATATAGTATAGCGTCTGGATATTTGCACAACAGCGTGTCTAGGGGAGTTGGCTGGAGAGCATATCTATTTAACAAAAGTGCCAGAGTTTGATTCTCCCTGAGGAGTATATATATCCCCCAAACAATGGTTCTTAAAAATAAAATAGAAAAGGTTTTCTCCTCCAAGAAAAGTACTTTCTTCATTCAAAACAAAACGAAAAAAACTTCATGGCTTCTTCTTTCTCTTAAACTCTTATTTTCTAGTAAGTAATCATCATTATTCATCAATCTCTCTTTGGTTCTTTTTTCAATCATTTGACAATTTTTGTTATTCTTTCAACTTCAATAACTTCAACACCAAAAAGAGAAAACCCTAATTCCTAAATTCAGAAAGACATCTCAAAATCAAATAGTCAGATTCAAATCTCAATTCAAATTCAGGTATGTATCTAAATTTCAATCTATTCTATATATTACATGACTTATTTTATTAAATTATTATCATGTTGATAATTGATTATATGATAATATAGTTTGTAGAAAATATTTATCTATTTCTTGCTGGGGTTTTCTTCCAGGTTATAGGGTTTTGGAATTTTTCTTTGTAATCTAAACATGCCACCTACTAGAAAATACGTTTCTTGATATACAAAACGGCTTAGAAAAAGAAAAATCGAGGAATTGACTCAATCTCAAGGAGGAGCTTTTGATAGATTCATTGTTAAAGAATCACATGCTACAATTGATGAAAATATTTTCAATGAACAACAACAAGATGATGTTGAGGAATTACAAGATATTGAAAACAATATGGATGAATGTGTGGGTAATGCTAAGCGAAATGAGAATGATCACAATCAAAATGCTGATATTGATGATCACAATGAAGATATTGAAGATGTAGACATAGAAAATTATAATAATGAGAACGTCACTGATTTATTCAATGAAGAACCAAGCCAATCCATTCCATTGGATATTTATGATCCAAGAAATTGGGATAATATTGATCCCAAATTTCGTCTTAAAGATCATTTACATAGACGTTTCTCTTCAACATTTTACACTCGTCATTTGCCAAATGGAGAGCAACATGATAGAGATTGGCTAGTGTATTCAAAGGATCTTAACAAAGTATTTTATTTTTGTTGTAAGTCCATTTAATCTTACTTGCGATCAACTATGTCGCAAGAAAGATTAAACGGACTAGCTTTGATTTCAATTGAAAGTGAACTTCTCAAAAAACTTGATTATGAACATTTGATTGATGATTTCTCTTCTAAAAATTCAACAAGATCAATTTTCAAACATTAGTATTGTATTGACTGTGTTTTTTTTCTTTTGGGGGAAAAGCTCCCGTAATAGTTTTAATTCTTCAAATAAGACAACAAATACAATGTGAATGAATTTTGGATAGTCATGTATGTTTTTGTTGTTGCTTTTGTGTTTATTTTTGTTGTAAGTCCATTTAATCTTACTTGCGATCAACTATGTCGCAAGAAAGATTAAACGGACTAGCTTTGATTTCAATTGAAAGTGAACTTCTCAAAAAACTTGATTATGAACATTTGATTGATGATTTCTCTTCTAAAAATTCAACAAGATCAATTTTCAAACATTAGTATTGTATTGA
This sequence comes from Prunus mume, assembly GCF_000346735.1. The sequence continues at coordinate 22,235,595 of NC_024128.1, forward strand.
CTGTGTTTTTTTTCTTTTGGGGGAAAAGCTCCCGTAATAGTTTTAATTCTTCAAATAAGACAACAAATACAATGTGAATGAATTTTGGATAGTCATGTATGTTTTTGTTGTTGCTTTTGTGTTTAATGCAATATAATTTAATTTGTTAATGAGATTTGTGTGCAACTACTCTTTAATTTGTGATTGCCAATTTTTTTTCCTATTAAACACAGATTGCTTATTGGAGGCAGCAAGGGACCTTATAGGAGCACAAGGAGCTTATTCTTGTACCAAACATTTAACTTCATCAACTGGAAACATTTAAATTTTTATGAATTTAATTTTTGATTGTCATTACATATTTATTGATGGTGACTTTTAGTTATAAAAAAATTGTTTATAACATTAAGTTATGACAAATTTTTATAGTATTTTCATATTAGATTATGTGAGGTCCCAATTTAAGTTTCGCACAAGGCCCTCAAAATCTGAGGAACAACCATGTGCCTATAAATAGTAGACACTAAAGATGAATACGACACTTGAGCATTGAGCTATTGAGAACTACTCTTACATCTCATATACTTTCTCTATTTACTTTTACAACATATTTATCTTTTATGATAATTATGTATAAGGGTAAAATAGATTATTCATATGTAAACTTAGTTGGGTTAAAAAATAGGATTGTTGGGTGGGAATAAAATCACCCTTAGATATAAGCTTGCAAAAGCCTTGGCACCAAACTCAACCACATTATGGGCGCATGTAAAGCACCTATTCCCCATCTTCTCATGACCTGTTCTTCTTCATTAGCTCAACCTCCAAACCTAAAATCCCTAAACCCCTTTTCCAAAACCCCATTACTGAGCAGGCGATTGGTCCTCTTCACGCTCCCTCTAGCTACTTTTCTGCTTCCAAGTAAAGGTAGTTGTGGTGACATCAGCAGCAACAGTATTGATGAAAATTCAACCCCTTCCGGTTCTTCTTCTGCTCTGTCAAACTTCGACCCGATAAGCGCTGCAGAGAGAGACGCAAGTGATGCGATTTCTAGGAGAATATCTGATGCCTTGGAGTTGTTGGAGAAAGGGAGGGAATTGCAGGCTCTCGGTGATTTTAACCAAGCTCTTATCTGTTTTACTCAGGTACTCACTTTAGATTTTGCCTCAATTCGAATTCTTTGTATGCTTAATTTGGGTTCTTTCGAAACATGGGCTTTGGCTAATATTTAGTTTCTTTGGAAACATGGGCATTGACTAATAATTGGGTAGCTATTTTTAAGCTCTCTGTTGGAAGTTAAAAATGGCAATTATTATTTAGCTTAAAGCAGCTGCCATTGGTACCATTTACCTGATTCTATAGTTAGAATTTTATCAATCATACAGAAATCAAGTGACTGTCAATGATAAAGGAACAGTGTCCATCGAATGAAGCCAATGGTTTCAATGTCAGATTGTCATGTGACCCACTTAACGTTAGGCTAGGAAGATGCAGGTCAAGTGTCAAGCCGTATGTGCCTTCTCAAATATTTGTACGTAAGACGTGTTATTCCTGTGATTTCTGTGCAGTTTTTTGGGTCAATAATAGGACAATGATTTCTTAGTTCATATTCTATTTAAGAATCAAATAAAGCTTAATCCAATTAGTTCATATATGTCCGTGGAGGTGTGTGGATGGCCATATCCCTTTGGTCTGAGCTGGATAGGATACAGGACGACCTGCCATCGCGTTTTTATCAAAGTAGTTTTCAGATTTTGAACTGATATTTCCTTTGGCTCCATGTCACGTGCTTGGCAAAGCCGGACCTACTTGGAAGAAACAAAGAAATAAATAAATAGAAGATCCAACTTAGACAAGCACAAGGCATGGCTTAAATGTAGTTCACCCGTTTTTATTTCCTATTTCATATTCTGGTCTTCTATTTTGTAATCTTTATGGATTGTCTTGACGTCTTGAAATGTGCATATGTCATGTTTCAGTATTTTGACAATGCCACCTTCTACTCTCTGCCTGTCCAATTATTTCAATCCCCCTTTTTCTTCCCCTCCCAAATTGAACTAAACGGAAACCAACTCATGTTATAGAATTCATTCATCATGATGGTTGTATAGTCACGTGGTGTGACATAAGTGTGCAATAGGAAGAAATTTGGATTTTTTATCTCTATAAAAGTCCAAATTATGCTGTGTGTTTTCTTTTTCGCCGCATTGTTTAAGTTCTCTGTGAGACCTTTCAGTAAGGAACCATTTTGCACCTAGTGGTTAATGGGCAGAACCAGCAAAGGTTAAGAGACGTATATAAGCTGAGTTTAATCAAGAAACATTGATTAATGAAAGCCCAGAAGCATACTAGCTGCAAATTGTTGATCAAGCCAGGTGTAGGATGATGTGGTTCTTTGGGTCAACCATAATACCGGTAGACCTGAATTATTTCTTATTTCATGCATCACATTTGTAGTTTCTACTTGACTTGCCCCAAAAAGCTTAGGCTTTATATCATTGACGTTGCCTGTATATCTTTTCAGGTGATTGAGAAATACAATGACTTTGCATTTTCAGACTATGCAAGAGTAGGCAGATCATTGATTTTGTACGAGGTGGGCAACAGAGAAGAAGCAATTGCAGAAATGGAGGATGTTTCTATATCTTTGAAGGGATATCCAGGTACTTCAGTAAATATTGCATTCCTGAGCTAAGCAAAGGAAATTCTCATCAATTCTTAGTGAAATCAGTTTTGTTGGGTTTACTGCAGAAGTGCATGCAGCTCTAGCAGCAGCCTTGTATGCGGACAAACATGCCCCACTCCTCGCAGAAAACCAGTTCACAATTGCAACTCTTCTTGATCCTCACTACACGGATCTCTCATATGTAAAAAAAACAAAACATTGGCCTCCAAGTTTGGTTAGTTCATTGTATCACTTCATCACACTTTCCTAGAGACTGGTATAGTAGAATTATGTTTGATGTAATTCTATTATGAACCAAACAGTCATGCTCATGTTTGAAATCTTTTGGTAACTTGCAAATTGTCAATATTTACACTAAGATATGTTTTCATTGTAATTACAGCTGTCTTATATAATGCTTCTCCTTTTTGTTTGGCTACCATTCTGTTCTAATATCATGGCTATCGCAGCGATTAAAGACAACTTATTCCTTTTTATTAGTATTCTCATTTCTTTTCCATTTTATCATAATCTTAACGCTTCATTATGTACCAGTAATTATTGTTATACACCTTTGTTAGTGTAGAGAGTGCAAAGATTTGTAACGCAATTGTGAAAGATGTGCCTTCGCCAAGCTAACAAGAAAACGTGAAAAAGTTAAAAGTTCCTGTAGGTAAACTCATTCATGGATTTACTATTGAAGATACCTGACATTTCATTTCCCTTGGAGTCTGAGTATTTCCAGTCTGAATCATATGCATAAGCATAAAAGATGCCATAGCAAAAATTGAAAGAAAAAAAAAAACAAGGTAAAGCCTGCCTAATGATATGAAGAATCATCATTCTGATGGTGTACAGTTCATGTATAAACTCATCATATGAAGTTGTTTGAGACTCTATTTTAACATTTCTTTTAGGCCAAATTGCACTTTTGGTCAGTGTAGTTTTAGCAGTTTTCCGACTCTAGTATGTAGTTTTGGCTAATTTTAGGCCTAGTTTGGGATTGCTTTTTTTGGCCAAAAAACTGCTTAACTTTAAAGTTAAGCAATTTAAGATGTTTGGTAAAAATAAAATGGAAATTGGATAAGGCAGTACTTGCATATCTTGTGCATGACATTTTCGACTTTTAATAGTGCGGCGACATTGTGAGAACATGCACAAAATGACATTTCAAATTCACTAAGAACCCTAAAACCCCAATTTACAGACCTAAATTTCATAATTTCTCCAATTGAGAACATGGAGACACTTTCCCGTAAAGTCGGGCACTTGAAATGTTGAGAAGTTCTACACTCAAGACATGCATGTGGCCATCATTCCATCTTCTTTCAATGTAACGTTGTTATCGACTTCACTGAGTGTCAAAGTCAGAAATGCACAAACTGGAGGCGCTCCACGTTTGAAGTATGGAATGCTGTTTGGTAATGTAGCATTGCTTTTGTTTATGGAGGAGCAAATGCTATCACCTTTCGCCTTGCTTTTGAGCCAAAAGGTGCACCATCATAACTTCGGTGCCCTTCCTCATCGAAAATGTGGACTTTTATCACCTTTGAGTGTTTGACCATGGCTTTTGAAATCACGTTTTACCTATATAATCTTTTTATTTTATTTTATTAATTTTATGGATTATTTATTTTCTTCATGTCCGCATTCATTGTAAGGAAAACATCGCATGGTTGTTTGGCAACTACTCTTTTTTATTTAGTTTGGCATGCTTGAGATGGGTAACCCAAAAGGGTTTCTTATGTAAAACTCAATGACGGGATCAACTCTCATATTTGGAACCACTGGAACAACGTTTCTAATAGGTTTTAGTTTATAGAACACTAACAAATTTGTGACAGAAAAAAATGCCGGCGTTTGATATAAAGTGCGATTCGATCGGCAAACCTTGTGTTTCTTTTTTTTCTTTTTTTTTAATTCTCTTCTAAGTCAGATATGTTTATATATATGATAGTATAATTCGTAGTAGCATGGTGTAATTCACAGATAAGAACTCAAAAAAAATTGAGCGGATGTAATTCTGTTTTCTTAGATCCTGTGTCTTTGGTTAGTGCATTAGTTGGTCACATGAGCAAAGTTTGTAAAGTTATCTTGTTTAGCAATTATTTGTTGGCCTGGATTTTCAATGAGTCATGAACTACAGGCATACTGATAGTTTGATGTCTGTCTCCACATGGAGACCAAATATACACAGAAGCCCTTAGAAACCAGATAGGACTTGTATAGACATTAATTAATTACTCAAAAACTTTAGAAACTAAGCCTACACAGAAGCTTTTGATGACTGAGACGACTAGTTGGTTCTTCTGAGGAGCTTGAGCAGCATTCTTGCCTTTGTTTTGGTCCGGCCGCTGCACTGGCTCTGCAGCAGCAACAGCAACTGAGTCAACACTCCACCACTGATGGCTTCTTCTCGCGCCAATAAAGAGTCATTGCATAGAATTATTAGACACCCAACGGCACTCTCACTGCCTTGGTGATCATCCGAAACCCTGAAAACCATCTTTACAAGAGCATGAACGCCATTCAAATTATTATTATTATTATTGTTATTGTTATAATTAATCACTGCCTCTTTTGCACTCTGTAATCCTAGAAGCTTCTCAAGTGTGGCCATTGCCAATGGTGCCAAGCTTCTTTCGCGTCTTTCTGTGCTTGAATTAATATATGTTATGAGTCCGTTTACCACGCCCTGTCTGACCAGAATCTCTCTGTTTTCTTCCAAGGAAGATAATGCTGATATGGCTTTGATTCCAGCATCTGCAGCCTCTGAATTTGAATTCTGTTGAAGCAACTGAACCGATATCCGATGCAAGAGCTGATGGTTCTTTCCAAACATATAACAGAGTTCTTTTGTCTCCGGGGATGTTGATGTTACCTCTATGAGACGGCACAAACTCATCCTGATCAAGGCAGTGCCGTGAGCAAATAAAGCTTGGAAGGATGCTAATTTGCTCTCTTCTCCGAGCATATTCAGTGACTCCAATTTGCCGTGAGGTAGCAGAATTAGAGTGCAAGAAAGTGCATCCTCCACAAACTTTATATAGTAGCACTCTTGAGGGAGTTCCTGTTTCAGTTTCTGTTTGTGTTTGGCTTCTTCTCCTCCAAACACAAGTTCTAGAAGTAGAGGCAAGAATCCCAACTGCAGGAACAAATGACTTGTGTAGGGTGATTCTGATTGGGACAAAGCTCGAATCTTTTCGAGTGCTTGAACCTTGCTTTTTAAGGTAACCTCATGGGATTCAAGGGTGTGTTTGAGTGAAGCTAAAGAACTAATTGTTTCCAAGTAATCAGGATCAAATTGGTTGCCCATTTGCAGCCACTGATTGATGAAATGGCGAAGAGTGTGATTAGGCACAAGGGCTGGATCATCAAGTTTCTGCATTGTGACTGGACATGTGAGATTGCCTGCAGCCAGCCATTTTTCTATGCTTGGCCTGTCGTAAGTTTGACCTGTGCATAGAGTGACTGGATCTTTGAACAAGTCCAGGCTAATTGGGCATCTGAACAAGTGGGGAATGGTCATCTCATCAACTTTTCTCATATGAAAGCAAAACCTAAGTGACGCAAAATTAAAAAATGCAGAATGTCTGATGAGATGTGAGATATTATAAGTGCAGACATGAGGAGAAAGAGAGAGAATGTGCAGATGCATACAAGAAGAGCCTCAGAGGAGAGAGTACTTTGTGAGCTTGGAGTTCACAAAGTAACACATGAGAATGAGACTGAGAATGAGAAAGAAAGAGGAGGAGAGAAGTAGGAAATTTGAGTGCAATCAATCAGTGGGAGGCATGAGAAGAGAACAACAGCAAACAAACAGAAGAGGGGGCCAAGCCAACATTAACATGATATAGGCCACTCTGTATCTTTATCCTAGCCAACCCAGTGAAGAAGAAAGAAAAAGAGTGAGATTTCAACTAACAATATAGAAGAATAATTGGGGGCGAATGGTCCCCCCACGTCTCTCCTCATTTATTCATTCAGTCAAACTGACCCACCGTTTGAATATTTAATTTCGTTGAACTTTGAATCCCACCAATACGACCTTGAGAGAAACTAATCATGCGTGCGTGTGACCGTGTGAGAAAGTTAGAGAGAGAGAGAGAGAGAGAGAGAGAGAGAGAGAGTGGCAATTATAAAGAAATCACATCAACAAAACTCTTGTTCATGAACAGAACAAGCTCTGCTTTATCACTTGGTTTTCTAACCTTTTGTAATTTAGTCAAAGGTTAAAAAGACGATAAGAATTATGTATGAGTTTTTTATTATTTTGGAGAAAGAATTATGTATGAGTTAGAAAGGAAAAGGCCATACCTACGATTCACGTCTAGGATTAGACAAATCACTACATTCATGTTTGGGCTTGATTTTTACATAACTAATTTTAAGCTCTTATTGGGCCAAATCCTGGCTCGGGCTTTGATGTTAATTTAATATCCGGGCCATTCGGTGGCCAATATCAAGAAAATCGTTATTAAATTGATAATTACCAAAATTAAAGGGATATACTCGATGATTACCCAGACATATGAAAGCCGTCTTGTGGACATCCTTCTTGGTTATGAAAATTTGGTTACAATCAGAGTGTACATCCATGAATGACAAGATTTCATGCTTGGCCGCCTTATCTACTAGGAGGTCGGTTATAAGTATGGGGTAATCATCTTTGGGAGTTGCAAGATTAAGATTTCATACTTGCCTGTTTTGCTTTACACGAACAAGGTCCTTATTATTGGTTAGAAGAAGGCCTTGTGTGGCTAATGAATTGTATTGTTGATGACCTTATTATAACAATGCTTCTAGCTAATGAAATTTCCTTTTTTCGATCAGGAAAAAAAATTATATCAAGTAAATTATCCTTCATGATATTTGAAGATTCAAGAATAACTTAAGTATAAGAAAAATAAAACTATAATCTATATATATATATAAAGCAAAAGGCAGAGAATGGTGAAACATTCAAAATACTAGAAAATGCTATTGGCTAATCCAAACATTAATAATTAAAATTATTAATTAAATGAGGATAATATAGTAAATTCACACTTTTTCATATTTAAAAAATTAAAATTAAAAGAAAATTAGATAATAAATCCTATTTTTATGGAACACAACTACCCATTATCTTTTTTGATTCTAAAATAAATTTAAATTTTTTTTAAAAAAGTCATCTCGCAAGCGCGGAAGTGCGTGCAGAGAGACTAGTATTTATAAGTGAAATTCTAGAATTTAATTAAATATGCCACCATTACGTATATTGACATCATCATATATTATTATGAATATGGATTTAGAGGTGAAAAAAAAATTTACTCGGACCAGTTAAACAAATAAAATCAATTTGAGTGCTTTGGTTCGGTTCTTATAGTATAAAATTATAATCTGGACCAAATTGAACCAAATTGCAATTAGTTTGGTTTAGTCTTATTTAACTTATTTGAAAACCGCCTAAATTGAACCAAACCTTTTAAATTAATTTATTATTTTCTGGGCATTGGTAGGTTTTTATTGGTCATCATCATTAACAATTTCTTTGCATCCCACACCTAGATATCGACTACTTAGCAACAAACAACCTAAAAAAACTATTCAAATTTTACGTAATCTCTCCCACACAATTTCTCCATCTTCAAAGGGAAGAATTTTTTTCAACTATTGTTCAAAGTGAAGAAACTTTTCAACTACATATCCGCTTTCCGGTAAAGTAATACTGATATAGAAGACAAGAAAAAGAATTTGTGAGGACCTTAGCACTGGTGTGATAGAAACTGAAGGGTATCTGATGCTTAAGTTAGCTTAAATTAAGCATGTGCATGTATTCAGTTCAAATTATTCTTATGACTCATGCATTCAATTCAAATGATACTTATGACTCGATTCCTTATACAAGAATGCGAAATGGAATCCATTTGTTTTATTGGAGAGTTGCTCTATGCTTTGATTTTTGACTGGCCAAACTTTCAGACCAAATTCTACTTCTTATTAGTCAATTTATTGCAGCTGGTAGGGCCCCTTCCCCCTGTCATGATCCAACGGTGATCTACCTTGCACAATTCAAGGAAAGTAGAATAATGGATACCAAGTTTAGTTTTGAAAAATTTTACTTTTATGAATTAATATTTTTCCAACCTATATACCTCAACATTTTTCCCTTTTCATTCTATCATACAGGAACAACACAATGAAAGTTTATAATAATTTTACCCAAAAGTAATTTTGTGATGCATCGGCTGTACCGATATTAACAAAAGTGCTTTGGGAGTATTTTTGTTTTCAATGTTGGAAGAAGTGCCAAATTTGATCACCTTTCGTCCATTCATTCATAACCATTGTAGCATTGATGATCAATTCCATAAGTCATGAGTGAGAAGATATTTAGGAGAAAGGACAATTAATAGAGTATGATGAAAGCCATTAAAAGACATTAGTTTCTTTTAATTTTGTTATCACTTCTAATGGAAAATAAAAGATTTTATTTTATTTTATATATAAGTGATATTGGGAGAGGGGAGAAACGAACATAGGATCTTGAGTGGATAAATAAATGCTCTTAACCACTTGAGGTACAAGGTCCTTATAATGGAAAACTAAAGATTTTCTTTTACATAAGCGATATTGGAAGAGGGGGTTATCGAACCTAGGACCTCGAGTAAATAAGTGTATATTCTTAACCACTTAAACTACAAAGCCCTTACAATAAATTAAAAAAAAAGCCATAGACTGTCTTGGGAGATTAGGCGTGCTTTAAGACTATAGTAGACACAAAAAATGACTAGTTAAAGTTTGATTTGATTGATAGTGGAGTTTTTAGGCATTGCAGTGCAGGTGGGATTGTATCAGCTTGCATGCTTAACAGAGAGGCAATTAACATTGCCTATAAACAATTAAACAATGCGGGTGGCCCATTTGCTAAATGTGAGAGAAAAGACGAGCAACCTATTTTGGTCATTTTCAAATGAGCAGAACAGGCAACAAAACAAAATTAATTGTTCCCCAAGGCAAATAGGTGAGGTATTAGATAGAAGAAGTTTGAGAACAGAGCCAAACTAGAAAGCGACATTAGAACGATTTGGAATTTGAACCCTATCTTGTCTGCCAGTAGAACATTCAAATATAAATATATTAAAAAATAAGATTTTGGTTAATTGAAACAATCTGAACCGTCAAAGAAAAGATTAAATTAGCAGAGTAGTTGAGGGGCACACGCAATCCATGGAACTAGAAATATATTAACCATTGATTAATTAATTAATTAAAGCTTCAATGATTATTTATTCCTCTTGCTGGTTCGTTTGGCTCCTTGTTGAGCTTTATTGACTTGACCGTGGAATTGGTGGAGCTGGATAGTGACTTTTGCTGTCGTCTTCTGTGCGTTTGGTTTGTTTTCTTATTTTGTTGTCTCGTTATTTGTTTTGCTCGCCGCTTTAACTTAAAGTGTATTTTTACTATCTTTTTCAATATTTAGCACGTGTCTATGTTTTTAATTATAGTTAATTTTTTACTTTGTATTTATGGAACCATGTTTATGCTCATGAACACATTTCAAATATTGAGAATTGTGGTGAGAGTATACTTTAGATTAAAGTGATGAGTGAAAATACTCTCTTTGCAATATGGCTTGTGTAATTTCTAACCAATCCTAGTTTGTTGGGTCTTCCTCTTGCAGTCCAGTTTTAAGAAGTGGGCTTTTCCAATGTTTTTTGTTTTTATCAAAGTAAGCCCACAACCATAGCACAACACCACACCACCCACAGCGAGCCCAAGGAGGATATAATCCAAAGCAAAGAGTGCACACATTGCACTTTAAACGCCTCCCAACCCTAGTTTGTGCCACCGAAGAGAGTTGATGGACGTCGAGGAGCGGAGATTGGTGGTCTAGAACTGGTTGTAGGAAGTAGTCTCGCGCGGTGGAGGATACTATAATAGAGAGGGGATAAAGGGAGTGTAGAAGTGAGAGTTGGAGGCTAGAAAACAGTGATGGTGGATGGGGGAGTAACTGTGGATTAGGGTTTTAAGGCTCGGGCTTAACTTAGGGAAAATTAAATTGAGGATGAATAGAAAGGAGAGAAGAGGTAAAAACCTCATGAATGAGACATAACTCAGAGAAAAATCATCCATGTTAATTCCATAAAGCCATAACACGTTTAACACTAACCTGAGTCTGACATGGTGCTGGTGCAAGGACTGGATGAAGCTGGAACGGATTGGCAGTGCAAAGGAATAGAAGTTCTTCTCCTGAGAATCCGATCCTTATAGCTATAACTCTGATGGGTGAATTTCTGTTTAGCTGTGTTGTGTTATTCGGATCTAGGAGGGAGCCTTCTATTTATAAGCATCTCTCTAAGTGTCTTGCCCATCAAG
>NC_024128.1:22265902-22291577 GCF_000346735.1 Prunus mume
TTTTTCTTTCAAACTTTATATATTTCTATTACTTAATGTATGTAATCAATTTATTGCAGACGAACTACGACTTAGAGGACATCAACGAGGAGACTTTGGCGTACGTCAACAGACTCTTCGGTGAGAGGTACAAGCAGTGGAAGAGCGACTTGCACCACCATTTCCAGGCGTTTGATGATTCGCAAGTCGCTCTTCAGGAGGGTTGCCCGAAGGAGCTTGAGGGGCGGGAGGATAGTTGGGCGTGGCTCTGCGCTCATTTTCAGGCGCCCGATTATGTGGTATTTTTTTAATAATATTTGTTTAATGTTTATTTTATTTTTTATATCTCATTATTATTTAATTTATTTATAGTTCAATTCTTACGTTTTATTTTTTGTATAACAGAATAAAGCCCAAGTGAATAAGGGCAATAGGAAGAAGAAGACTCTTCTTCACCATTCCGGCTCCAGGCCCTTCTCATATAGGATGGATGCACGGCGTCGGGTAAGAATAATATAATTTATATTTAATTTTTAATACGTCATTATTATTAATTTCTTTTGTTCATACTAATATTTTTCTTCTCTTGTTCAATTAAGGGGGGGTCGAAATTCCCAGAGATCGACGTCTTTGGTGACGTTTATGTTCGACCTGGGAATGAGTTGGCCGAGTCCCTTCATGTAAGTATTATTTAATTTTAATTCTTATGTTATGCATTCAATTTATATGTATGTTTTAATTTATATTTTATGTAATGTTAAATAGACGACGTTGGTGGAGAGGAGCCAGTTGGTTTTTTAGGAGTCCGCCTCCCAACTTCCTCCCGAGACTCCGATCGAGTCTGTGGATCCTCCACAGGATGCTGGATCAGACTCTCGAGAGAAGGCTGGGAACATATTGTAGGGGGATCGGGAATGCCCAACAGAGGGAACCTCGACCGCGGTCATCATCGCAGGCAAACAGTTAGGTGACTGTTTTGACATCGCGGGTTGCCAACCTTGAGGGTCAGATGTCGGTGATTCTGCAGTCCCTCCCGCGGTCCGGCATTCCAATCCCGAATTTTAGTGCGTCGACCTCCGAGCACGTCCACCCTGAGCATCCCCACCAGACCACGGCCCCTGTAGACGCCCACACCTCCGAGCCGCATGTGGCAGACGACCAAGTAGATTTCGGAACATTATTTGATTAGTTTTTTATTTTTATAATTATTTTTACAATTTGTATACATTTATTTTATTTTATATAATAGATGTTTTCTTTACGATTAATTTTTTTTATTGTAATTTCATTTTAATTTAAAAAAAAAACCAAATTTATTTTTTTACAAAATTAAAAATCAAATAATAATAATTTTTTTTAAATAATATATATTGCTTTTGCGCGACGAAACGTAAATCGTCGCGCAAAAACATTTAAATAACAAATCGACAAATATATTTTAATCTTGCGCGACGAGTAATTTCGTTGCGCAAGATGTGTATGCGTGACGAATAAGAAGTCGTTGCGCAAGGTTCATGTAGCTCGCGCGATGGACAATTCCGTCGCGCAGTTTTTTTGCGACGACCGCTGTTTCGTCGCGCAAATATTTGTGCGACGGACAATGAGGTCATCCCCAAATGTTTTTTGAAACGAAGTTGTTATACGTAGCGCAAACTGCGCGACGAATGTCATTTGTTCGTCGCGCAAATCCTTTCTTCACGAACTTTGCGCGACGGACTGTGCGCGACGAAACTTCTGTCGCGCATAATGATATGCGACTAAAATCATTTTTGCCCGCGGGAACACCGCGCAAAGACTAAAATGTAGTAGTGTAAGTAGGGGTGAGCATCAAAACCGGAATACCGAAACAATCCTGAAACCGTGCCAAACCGTGCCAATCTCATGCTGTCCCATTTGGTGTTGACGTGTAAACGAGATGATATCGTGTCATCCCGTTATTGTTTGGCATGACAACGATTCCATATTTGTGATCCTGTTTGGGGCCATACTTGACCGAATAGTATAAATAATAATCCTTATATAATTTCAGTTCCTCCTCTCTCTCCCACAGACATTTCGACTTAGCTTTGTTTCTCCTCCATCCTTTCCTTTCCTTCCCTTTATCTATTCTTCTCTTCTCTTCTCCTTTCTCAATCATGACTGGAAGCTGTAATTCCCAAATCCTCCACCATTGATCGATCTCTTCTTCTTCTACTCCTCCTCATCTCTCTCTCTCTCTCTCTCTCTCTCTCTCTCTTCTTCTCCAAACTGGTGGAAAAGGAAAGCCCCAACCCAAAACAATAATAAGTTAATAACCCTTGTGAATATTGCAACTGCCTGTAGTTCTCTCTCAGGCTTACATATTTGCTAACGGTATATTTGAAAGAAACTAATATGCATTTGACCCAAGCTCAGCTTTTTATTTTTCTTTCTATTTTCTTCAATTACTTTCCTTTTTCATTTACCAAAAGTAAATAGCTAAATAAATAAACAAATAACATGTTTATTTTTTTATTTTTTTATTTTTTATTTATATTTATTTTACAAGTCCCGTTTGGGTCCGGTATGGTTTGAATGTGTTTTCAAAAACTCTCATCCTATATCATCCCATCCCGATTCCCCTATCCGGGATTGACATTGGGATGGTGCCCAGCCCTAGATCTAAGTGTGTCCCATGAAAATAAGACCCATGTTCTCATTTTGTTTTGTTAATTTAAATTTTAAATATAAATATAGTTAATTCACTTTATTACCCTTATTTTATGAATACTAGCCTCCCTTCGACGTGTGCGGGAGGTCTTTTTTCGATCACGTGCCCTTTAAATTGAAACCGAATTTGAAGGCCCATTGGACTTGAACGTCTTGGGTTTCCTAAAATTAAGTTCTATGAGACAACTTAAAGTATGCAGCCCAACCCAACAATCCCAATACATAGAGGTCTCGGTGGCCATAGTGGGTTATGGATATTACATGTCCACAGTTTTGCTCTGGCGGTTGAGATGGCGCAGCTGCTCCCACACCACTTCTTATCACTCAAATTTGTTGATGACACATTCCTATGAAGGAATTTATTAAAGGGGCATTCTCCACTATTAGTCCCCTGCGGCAAAATAATTTGTGTAAATAATACAAAAACAATAACAAGAGAAGAGCAGAGAGATGGGTATAAATTGCTTAAGAGTAGTGCCCAAAATTCCACCTTCAGCAAAGCACAAAATCATCATCTCACACTCATTCTCACACTCTCTCTTATTTACCAAAAGGTCCTCCAGAGCAATACACGCAGCAGCAGCATCTTCTTCAATGTCTTACGAAAAGGAACTCGCTGCTGCCAAAAAAGCTGCCTCTCTCGCTGCTCTCCTCTGCCAGGCAATACTCCCCTTCTCTCCCTCTCTTTTTGCTTGAGAACGAGCTTCTTTTTTTTTTTATTTAAATTTTATATATAAAAGAATGAACGGGTTAGTTGAGCAAAACCTAGAACAAAATTTGTCAATTGACGATGCGTGATAATGGAAATTGAGAGGAATTTAGAATGCAAAATATTTGTTTAGGACAAAACCCATGTCGTGAATCTGCCATTCTTTGTCTTTTATACAAATATGGACATCTAGTATCAGTATACAGCATACTCCTTATGTTTATGTCTATAGTTTGCTGCTATTATGAATTCAAGGTTGTATACCATCTCCAAGAAAAGCTTCTTTCTCCAAAATAAATTTCTGCTCCCATGGCATGTGCAGAGTGTTTCTGTGCTCGCCTAGTGTGCTCTGTTCCTTGAAATACAATTTTTCACGGTTTAGGACTGGAAATCATTACTTTAGAGCAAATGTATGTGTTTATGTGTATGTGTGTGTGCACATATATATTATGTGTATGAGTATGTGACTTGACTTTATGCATAATCGAATTCTGGCATGTACAAGATGAAAGGAACAAAAAAAGGTATCTTTAACATGAGCTTTATTTGACTGTAAGTGCCATAGATTAGTTTGTTTTTATAAGAAATTTCTGGACAGAAACATTTGTTTTTGAAAATCATATAAAGAGTGCATTTTGAAATATATACAATCCTGTCATATAATCCGTAGCATTTCTGGTGTCATATGATTTTTTTCTCTTTACATGATTTGTGAGTAAGCACTGAAATGATATATATAATTTTTTTTTCATATGTATTAATTTTACCAATATATTTTGTCATCCTGAGTCAATTTCAATTATTGCCTTACTGTGCTTCAGAAGGTGCAAAAAGCACTGTTGCAGTCAGACGTTCATTCCAAATCAGATAAAAGTCCAGTCACCGTGGCAGATTATGGTTTGTTTTCAAACTCTTGTGTAAATGCGTTTCAATTACGTGCAAGTTATTCATGGTGTTTTTAAAATTAATCAGTCATCTTGACATTTAAACTTAAACTTCTATTTGTATCTGCAGATAGCTTAGAAGCTATCTTGTAACCCCACATTTTGATGTTCGCATGGCAGAATTATAATAACATGTAGAAACTATCTTGTAGGTCCAAATGCTTTTTGCATATGGTTTCTATTAGATTTTTTCAAAAAAGAAAAAGAAAAAAAGAAACAGTGCTCATATTTGCTTGCATCTGCCATCTAATTCATCGTATCATAGGCAAGGCAGTTGGTAATTCCCCTCCTTACTTCAGTGGCATGGTAATAGTTGTTTCCTGCCTTGTGTATAATGCTGGTGGGGCTGCATTTCTTTGACCATCATTTTAACCTGAGCTCAAATTTTATATCTGGTCAAGAACCATTAAACAAAAAACACAATGCTTTAGATGGCTATTTGAGGCCCATAAACTGGATATGAACTTAAATATTTTAATAAATACCCGTACCTTATACTTTCTTTATGGCCATGTAAGGATGATGGATTGCAGGTTATGCTTGCATAATTCGTTCTTTGGCTTGGCCCTTTCAATAGCGACCACTGACGTCTTTGCTTGAGCTTTCAGGCCCATAGTTTCATATGTCTAGATATTTAATAGATGTGAGAATAATTTTATGTTTGTTAAACTTGCATCGCCTCACACTATCTTCCTGTCTCATTTAATATTTCCCAAAAGTAGTTTCCAATGCACCAGCTGGTATGAAAGGAAGTTAAATGATTAGTGGTATGCTAGACTGTACATACATGTGCTTATATGAAATAAGAACGATAGATAAGTAAATGAAACATTTGCAAATATGTAAATTAAATCTGGATCCTTTTTATTCACTGAAAGAAACTCTATATACTTCTAAAATTTCTTAATCTGCCCTTCCATGGTTTGTGTGCTGATGGAAGGTTGGTTTGATGTCATAGGAAAGACAAATGTTTTGTCATGCACTCCAGATTTAAAAATTATCAGGTTGCTTCCGTCTTAGGAGGACCTTGTCCATAAATCTTCTACTGCACATGTGAATTGCTATATCATTATTGTAATATCTTCTTGGCTATGTCACAATTCCGAGTAGACAGACACTCTTGTTTCACAGTACGCTTTTATGCTGTCCATTAATCTTCTGCAAATGGAGGATGTATGTTTCTATCAAAATCACTAGGTCCTTTAAGTGGATTGCACATAAGCCCCATTATTTTGGTCTGCGCCTAACTATAAAAGCAGATAGGTGCAATTTTTATTCTGTGAAAAGAAAAAAAATCATTGGACATATAATTGAAACTCTCACTGTAAATTTTCATAATTCTTATTATCCTTCGTGGGAGAGGTAAGTGAAACTTTCACTGTCTTTCTTTCTATTTATACCAGCCCCTTGGATTTTTTTTTTTTTAAATTTATAATTTTTTTAAAATTTTAGTAATTCAATTTAAAATTAAGAGAAAATGGGTCTAGTTGTGACCCATGCAAATAGGACCCATGTTCTCATTTTGTCCTTCTTTTAATACAATTTGTTTCTATTCAAAAAAATGTTCTCATTTTGTTGTTTATTTTAAAATTTTAAAATATAAAATATCCATTTACTATATTACCCTAATTTAATTAATATGTTCCTTTCGTAATATTTTCTTTAACTAAGTCCATTTTGTGTATTTTGAATGTTTTACCATTCTCTGCCTCTTCCTTTATATACATAGGGTTCAAATTCATGTTACATCAAGGACTGTAGTCACACTGTTTGTGATTTCTGTTTTTTTTTTTTCACTTAACTAAGCAATTTGGGTAATATGAAAGAAACTCTAATGACTGCCTTTCTTTCTTGGCTACTTTTGCCAGGTTCACAGGCTCTTGTTAGTTTGGTACTGGAAAGGGAACTTCCTTCTGAATCATTCTCGCTAGTGGCTGAGGAGGTGAATATGTACATTTTTGCAGAAAAAGAGACAGGCAGAAACTGTTTTATTTTCTTCCTTTAATTGTAAATCTTCTTTTTAACTTTTAAATGTCTTAGGACTCGGGAGATCTTCGTGGAAACAGTGGCCAGGAGACACTACAGCGCATCAGAACACTTGTTAATGATACTCTTGCAAACAATGAATATTCTAGTGTTTCTAATTTAACCACTGATGATGTTCTTAGGGCTATTGACAATGGGAAATCTGAAGGTGGTTCTAGGGGCCAGCACTGGGTTTTAGATCCCATAGATGGTACCAAAGGGTAAGTTTCTAGACACAATTGATAAGCTTCTATCATTAGTATTTGTTGAAGGTTGAGAAGAATGCTTCATTTACATATTTTGTGATTACCCCTGCCGAACAGCTCATGCTATTATGTCTTGCATGTATGCCTGATGCATGTAACATGAATTGATGAGTGTAAATCTGATTCCAAAATATATTAGCCTTCTAGGGCTTAGATTTTGGACATTACATGTATGGAATTATCTTGAAACTGTTAATCTTTTTTGTCAACTTGCCAAAATTTCTGCTACCAATACACGACCATGCATTCATTTAAACTAAGCTGCGATCCATCCCTTTGGAGTGGTACAGACTTGTGTATTTCATTGTAGAAGACACGGGTCTTTTCTATTAATTCGTCATTTCTCATATTCTTTGTACTTTAGCTTTTTTAATGTTTCTGAAGCACTTTTGCTTTTTATTTTTATTTTTATGAGGTTATTTCTGCACAACTTTCGTACATTTTTCCCGTGTTCAAGTTTGAATTTGGAAAAATTAGGATGTGAAGCAAACTGTGAGTCAAAGATTATTTGAGTTCTATCACTAATGAAGTAAGTCACTGCGCGGAAAAGTTTGATAATTTGTACGGTGTTGGAAAGAGAGAATTATCATCATTCATGCTTCAGTTTTATCAGAAAAATCGGGGTCGTCTATTTAGTTGATCATAGTTAGACAACTAAATGGTCTCAAATTTCATTGATTGTTTCCAAGGATAATACTCAAATAGAGACCTAACAAGTGGATGGTTTGGATCATTGGATTGCATTCAGGGTTGGGCCCAGATGTGATCCCATATATACTTCTTAATTTTCTAGGAGTTCTTGTAATTTGCTGAATTTTTTTTAGCTATGGTTCACCGGGTTTTATTACCTTACCTAACTATTAATTTATACTTTTTTTCTTCGATTCACTTGCTAGCCATGTATTCCATATTGATTTATGCTCTTAAGCCTGCCATGATAAATAGCTTATTGTGGTGTAGGTTTCTTAGAGGAGATCAATATGCCATAGCATTGGCATTGCTGGATGAAGGAAAAGTTGTGTTGGGTGTCCTGGCCTGTCCAAATCTTCCTCTGACATCCATTAGTGGTGAAAATCAGCAGTCTTCACAAGATAAAGTTGGCTGTCTTTTCTTTGCTACAGTTGGTACAGGAACATATATGCAGCCACTGGATGGTTCTTCCCTGCTAAAGGTTAGCACTTGTATAGGTAGTTCATTGCATTCTTTTTCTGAAAAGGTTTGACATAAGTAATATTATTTCTGTCCTTAAGGTACACGTCAGCGCTACTGAGAATCCTGAAGAAGCTTCATTTTTTGAATCTTTTGAAGCAGCACACTCCTTGCATGACTTGTCTAGCACCATTGCTAAGGTACTGCTTTCTCTTTTCCTCTTTAACAGTTATTGCTGTGTTTGTTTTTCTATTGAATTATTGTTAGTAAAAACGTTGTTAATGAACAGAAACTTGGCGTCAAAGCCCCGCCAGTTAGAATTGACAGCCAGGCAAAGTATGGGGCACTTTCCAGAGGAGATGGAGCGATATATCTTCGTTTCCCTCATAAAGGATATCGTGAGAAAATATGGGATCATGCTGCTGGGTGCATTGTCGTGACTGGTAAACTATTATTTCCAACAGTTATTTCTTCCTTATCTCATCTCAATTGGTGGTGTGGGAATGGTCTTTGACCAAGCTTTATAGCATAACCTGTAGGCTGTGAACTCCGACTCCTACGGCAGGGATGAAGTTTACAGGGATAGTGATGAGTATGAGTTCATAATGTTAACATGGTGGATGAAAACAATGTTAAGATTACACATTCCCAGAGGAGGGTATGATTAGACATATAATTTGAAGCTCATAATTAGGGTTGGATAGGCAATCAGATAGAAACACTCTGATAACACATTATAAATAGTGTGGATTGAGTAGTTTATGCACGCAAAGTGAAAATGATAAAGTTAGAAAATGGCATAAAAATGAAGTAATTTTAGTTTATGTTTAATTTGCTAATCGCACAAATAAGAGTCAGTTTCCATCGTTTGGTCAATCCCAAAAATAATATAGAACCCACATCAGCTATGAACCCAACAGAAGGGACATTTCTCAAAAGGAGATTCCATCCCTCCTGTCAAGCTATGTTGTCATCTTCCTCCGATTTCACTAAGTTGAAATCTTTCTTAAGCTTTGACAGCATCTCTTCCTGCTACAACTATGAGTCACAAAAAAGGGTCGGAGTAAAGGTGCCCCATCCTGGTGAATATTGATTTTGCAAAGAAATACCTTTCATATTTACATAATTTATTTTCATTAATGTAGTTTACAGTCTTATGGCAATTTGACAGACTTAGCCGTAGTGGCCTCCTTGACATGGAATGGATCCATTACATAAAGCCCAAGTGTAGTAAAGTCCTAGGAGTGTTTTCTAGTTATCATATCTAGGAGTTGTTAATATGCCAGAGAGAGAGAAAATAAATTGTTTGCACTTTTCTTGCATGCACAAGACAGATGCTACAGTTGATGGATGGTTACTTGAAATCTCCATGGATAGAAGATTAGGCCATAAATAAGTTTTCTTGTGTTGGATTCTGTTAGTTTTGTTGCGTGTGTTTAGTTCTGGAAAGAACTGATGGTTTATAAATATCTTCATTGATTGTATGGATTATCCAGACCCTTTACAATTGCGTGAGTGAGCTTCCAAAATTATTCCTCTCTTAGGGAATCATTCTGAAACTCAAACTTTTGTTATCCTTGTATCGTAAGTGCAAAAGCTAATAATTCAAGAATATGTTGAGATGTTTACGGTGTTGGAGATTAAAGCAGTAATTTTTATTCTTGTTTTTTTTTCCCTGCTTTTCTGATACCTTGTTTGCAATAAAAAATTGCAGAAGCTGGGGGTGTGGTGGCAGATGCTGCAGGGAACCCATTGGATTTTTCAAAAGGGAAATATCTTGATCTTGAAACAGGCATAATTGTTACCAATCAGAAATTGATGCCATTACTCTTGAAGGCAGTTAAAGAATCTCTGGAAGAGAGAGCTTCATCCTTGTGATTCTTTTTGAGAGCGGGACTCGGATGTTTATATTATCACAGTTTCAGCCACGATAATGATTGGAGAGTCACCAATTAAATAACAGTTAATTTTTTTTAAGATAATAATAATAATTATTATTATAATAGTTAATCCTAAAGGCGATTCCCTTTCTCTAATCAAGGCCCTTTTGCATTTGCATATTTGCTACAGATCCAATATGGCATTTTCTATTTATTTATATTTATATATATATATTTTTTAGAACCTTTCTTATTGAGAGTGACGATAATATACAAAATTTACACACAATATACGGATGCTATGACTCGAACTCAGGATCTTACTTGAGGGGGCAATTACTCTAAATCACTATATTAGTGGGTCATTTCCTATTTATTTGCATATTTTGTCTAACTAAGATGCCATATTATTAGTGTGATTTAGAAAGCCAGAACATGATATTATAGTGCAAGAGATTATTGGTAATTAGTAATATGGTAGGAACGCTCATTGTCAAAGGTGAAATGAATCTTAGCATTCATAGATTCATTATGTAAAATTCTGTTATTCGGGGGCTTCATTTGTATTTAGTAAGTTTTTAATTGGGTCCTATAAACCAACTCTTGTACCTATTGTTCATTTGTAATCAAGGGATTCGATAAAGAGTAGCCTAGTGTTGATGCCTTTTTCTTTTCTTCTCTTGTCGATCCTTCTTGGGAATGGAGCGGGAGAAAGGAGAAGGCTGCGTCAACACCATGCCCCGATTGGATCCCTCACTCGCAAGAGGACTTGTCTAATTTTGAACAAAATTGAAAGTTGGATCAGGTTGAAAACGGCAGGAAAGCGAAAGTTGGACCCTGGCGACCTGCTTCTCCTAGCCCAATTTGTAGTTTGCGTAAGTGTGCCACTATTGGGGGTGAGATCAGCCCAATAAACCTGATATAGGTGATGTAGAATGCTTTGTTTGATGAATTTGCGCTTATTCTGGACCTTTAATCAAGCCCTTGTGCTTCAAGGGGAGTACTGGCTTGGATGAGTTCTTTTCTATGCCTCAACTAAGAGGATTTTAATATTCTTTCAATCATGCGTTTAGAATGGGAGAACCAAATAGCCTCAAATTTAAAAGCTCTAGAGGGATTAGGAATGGGGGTGGGTGAGCAAGTCAAACTGTTGAAAATACTAATGCCGTGACAAAAAGATCCAAAAGGTTCTAGAAGAATCATTATTGATGGAAGAACCTAGAGTTGTGGAGAAAAGAACAAGGAGGTGGAGCATGATGGCAAAATAATAGCCACAAAAATATAAGAAAGTTTCTAGGCAAAGCCACATACTTGTGGCTGGAAATAAAAAGACCAAGTCGGTGGAACTTAGGCTATGTCGGCAAAGAATGCCTATAAATAGGCATGCAATACAACAAAGCAAGGTGGAGTGGAGTCATCCACCAACTCCCACTCTATGTGGAGTTCAACAAAGAAGAATTCCCAAACTAAGGGAGCCAAGAGCTACCCAAGTAAAGGGCCAAATAGTCCAAACTATTCTAAATCAAGTGTGGTGGCCAATATGCCAATATGCTAAGGAGGCCAATTAGCCTACACAAAGCCATGTACTATTCTCCTCCAATCTAATAAAATCACTTTGTTTCCCCTACAATTCTAACACAAACAAATCGGGCCATGATCAGATCTTTGGAGGGGCAGGTTTTCTAACTTAAGGTTAGGGTATAAAGAGAGCCAACTAGGGTTAGCAATCACGAGTTCAAGTCTTTCAAAAGTAACTGAGTTATCTTGATGTTTGTTAGACCAAGTGAAAGGTACACCTTCAGTTGGCAAAGAACAAGAACCACAGTCATTTATATAAATTTGGTAAAACGATACATCGATGGATGAAGGTTAGGAATACCACCAAATTTTTCAGGTAGGATGCAGATATTATTGAAGTCACCTAAGAGAGCCCAAGGTTTAGCATTATAGGGTTTTAGGAGGAGAATCTCCTCCCAAAGCCTCGGTTGTTTTTCTTTCTGAGGAAAGGAGAGATAAAGGTAGCCAACCAATCTTTACTAGCAATCATGTCATGGATAGAGCAATGGATAAAAAGATCATGATACTTCAAAACACTACATGGATAGAGCAATGGATAAAAAGATCATGATACTTCAAAACACTACAATTAACTGAAATAGGATTCCAAAATAACAACAAACCCCCACACTTCCCTTGGGCAAGAACAAAAAAGCTGCAATCCAGGAGGATTTGCCGACTAATTTACTCAGCCTTAGACAAAGAGGCTCTTGAGTCCAAAATACAAAACATATATAAATGAAAAAGACAACTTGGGTAATAAAACTAGGCGAGGAACTACCCCGGCTATTCCAGACTAGCAACTTCATTGATCAAGGTTCGATAGTGTTGGAGTGTGGGTCAAACAAACCAAGGATCTCAACACTAGGCTCAGACTCTTCCAGTACCTCCTCAACTTCTTCTCTCACCTTTTCTTAGGGCTCTTAAAAGCTTGAAATTGATTCTCACTAGTAGCTTCCATAGGTTGGTTAGACTCGCCAATCACAGCCTTACCCATCTTCCTAAGGACCATCTTTTCAAGGTTAGAATGAGTGGACTGAGTAGAAGGACCACCAAATTTAACACCCCTACCAACCTCTCTAAAGGACCGACCATCGCGCATACTATCTTTACCCTTCCCTTTTCTATTAGTCACAACAGTCCATTCAGGATCACTTTCACCTTATTGATTCAAATTGTAGGTTGAGGGAACACCGGAATAATATCCTCAGCCATCTCACTTTGAACCTCCTCATCCACTTCCATAGTAGTAGGGAAAACAACAGTTCATTTGCAAGTCGCTCTACCTTCAAGAAGTTCCTGTTAGTATCCTTCATAGGGCAAATATGAACCTCATCCTTATTCTTCTCGTGATCACAATACAAACATATCTCAAAGAGGGCTTCATAGCTAACGAAGCTTCTAATTTCAACATGTCCGTCCCCAATAACCAAGCATCGCTTCAAAGGATGGGTGAGATCCAGTTCAAGGCAAACTCACATTCAAGGATTTCCAATTAGGGATGCTTCATTAATTCTAAAGGGAGTTCCTAGAATGAAGGCAAGATCTTGTAAGACCTCAACATCCCTATAGTGGAGGGGAAGGAAAGGAATAAGAGCCCAACCAACAACAGACTCTATAGAAGCATGAAAAGGTGAGAAATCAGGTGTCCACCTCTTCAAAGAAAAAATATGGCCTTGAACAAACCAAGGCATGTTCTCAAGCACATAATCAATGTCTTCTTCAGAGGAAAGTTCGACTTTGAACCAATCCCTTCCCATATGATCAATGGAAAAGTCTCCTTGAAGAACATTCCAGTCATTCCTAAATCTGTTGCGAATAATTCTCCCATGTATAGACACACCAAACACCTTCCCATCCAAACAAAAGTTTTCATAATGCTCCTGAACCCCAGAATCAAGGGCTGTAGCAAAGATCCTAGTTTCAAGTTTCTCAAGCTTAAAATAAACCTACCCTTTTGCACTACAAAGGGAGAAAAGGAAGGGCTACTTCTACCCATTGAGGAACTAGCATTTAGTTGTGCACTCATGGTTAAGAAAGTAGGAGAGACTAGAGGTGGAGAGTATGGAAAATTAAGGGGATAACAACACTCGCCATCCCCTTGTGAGAATTAGATATAGTGCCAAAAGGAAAAGAATAATGATGGCAGAGAGCCATCCACCGCAATGTAAGGACATAATACAAGCAATGGTAAGATAGGGGAAGAAATTGTAAGCGTTATAAGGTCTCACACTCGTTGAACTTGGCTAGGACTCTGAGACAGATACCAAGAACAATTAGAACAAGTATTTTGAAGCTTATACATATGTGATTTAAATCTCTTATTTAAGCATTGAAGTCCTAATATAATTAGAAGTTGGACATAGTCATCCGATTACTTGGTGATTAAGTTGAATTCTAATAGGATTATAATGGAAGTATCCTATTAGAATTACACCAACTAAATTTCTGTATAAATAGGATAGGTCCCTGCTTTTGTCAAGCACTGAATCACAAAATTTCTTGAGCCCCATTGAGATAGAGTGATATACAGAGTTTGTTAAAGAGGTGGAAGACTTGTCTACTAAAACAATGGTTTCTTTTGCAAGTATTTTGTGTATTATTTGTATGTCTGCTAAGATGTTATAAGACTAACATGTGGTACCAGAGCTACAGGTTTTGTAATACTTATAATACCAATAAAGGCAGTAGCGTTTGTAGGAGGATAAACCAGATTCTTTAGTTTTTTGTTATAGATTTAAAGATTACTTTTATGATTGAGTTACTAACCATTATGCAGGAAATTATACAGTCAATCCAAATAGTTCCTAAAGGATATCATAATAAAATAAAATAGCCAAATCAATTTTTGTTGGTTATGATATATCAATTGAACAAAACAAAAGGATTGAGTATGTAACACATATTTGAGATATAGAGAATAGTTTTGCCAAAGCAAAGATGTTCTATATGTTTTGGTATGTGTTAGCATAAAACAGTACATGGCTTATGAAAACTGTATAAAAATTTTCTACTCAAAAGTACAAAAGTCTCAATGAAAGTCAGTTAGCATGTATCTGTGCATTGGTTTTATGATCAAGTATTGCATATTAGAAATTCAAAACAAATGAATCCTAATATGTTTCAAGATTTGGGGAAAAGATAATTTACTCTAGCATGTCCTATTCTGCAGCTTTGAACCCATCCTCTGTGAGTCACCATGCAATTGTTCCATTGACTCGGATAAACTACAAGAAGGGGAAAGAGGATGTGGATATAATCTTGGGAATTATGGATATGGATCTGGCCTTTAGAGAGAAGATAAACTAGCAAGACCAGCAAATGGAGCAAGTGCTACTCAGAGATCGAAGTATGAAAAATGGCAAAAGGCAAATAGGGTTGCACTGATGATCATCAAAAGATCTATGACTGATGTTGTTAGAGGAGGTGCTCCTGATCTCAAGGATGCAAAAGCTTATTTGGTTGCAGTGGAAGAGAGGTTCCAACGATCTGAGAAAGCAGAAACCAGTGTGCTTATGTGTGAATTGACAACAATGAGGTATGATGGGGCTGGAAGCGTTAGGGAGTATATTATGAAATTAATTGAAATCTCCAGCAAACTGAAGGAACTAGAGGTATCTCCATCTTATGCTTTTCTTGTGCATACCACTCTTAATTCATTACCTGCTGAATTGACTACACTAAAATCAAGTTACAATGCTCAAAGAGAGAAGAGGAATTTGAATGAACTCTAGGAATATGTGTTCAAGAAGAAGATAGGATTAGAAGGGAAAAAGTGGATCTCACAATTAACATGATAACCAAAATCAACCCTCCAAAATCATATCCCAAAATGAAATACCATTAACTTTATGTGTGTTATCAATATCTCTACATGCGATTCGTTGATACATAGACATAAACTTTTCTTTATTCCTTCCTTTCAAAGAAAGGGTTGGAATGCTCGCTTCCCTAAAAAGACCAATAACTTTAAGGCTAACAAAACATCCAACTTTAAGTCACTACTACAAAATTGTAAAACCACGACACAAAATAGGCGACGGTATAGTTTAAAACCGTCGTTATATTTTAAAAGATGACGATTTCACAAAAACCGTCGTGATATACCAGTTTATACACCACTAAAATAGAGTTGTGTTTTAAAAGACGACGTTTATAAATTACAAAGGTCGTCTTTTAAAACACGCTGCGCTCCTGAAGTGAGTTCGCTCCCGACCTAATTTTCAGATTTCCCCCCCACTCGAAAACATTCCCTCGTCTAATTCTCGCAGCGCTCTCTCAACTCTGTTCTTAAACAGTCCCTATGAATTATCCCCATCTCTCTTCCTCCCTCATCGTCACAGATCTTCTCTTCGTCTATCTTTCTCTTTTTGCTATGCATCTCTCTCTTGACCATTCGCTTCTTTTGCTTTGCAGGTCGTGATCGATAACGTCGTCTGCTCCACTGCGACTTTACTCAAGGTTTCTGAGCTCGCCATCTCGTCGCGCCATCGTGGTCAGTGAGAGTTTCGGTAAGAGATTTGGGGCTTTTGCTATTTCAAATCCCTAGTATCCTTTTACTTATACTCTCTCATCGATCTCCAGCTCTTTCAGATCAAACCCACCGAAACCCTAAGCTTGCTCCTTCTGCAACAAAACCTCCAAAGTCGTGAAGGCCTTTGCAATAGTTGGTCTGAAATTTTTATGTTCTTTATGATTTACCTATTATATTGTTTCAATTTGATTATGAGTTGTTGCTCTGTTTGGATTATGCTGGTTGTCTATTCATATAGATTTTTATTCTGGAGTGCATTTATTTCATAAGAACTCTGGTCAGTCCCCTTTCTCAGTCTCAGGCTTTAATTTCTCAAATAGAGATGAGAGATGCATACATACATACATACAACATATGCATGCATGATATACATATAGTATGTACTAGCAAAGGTGCCCGCGCGATGCTGCGGATTTTAAAACCGTCTGAAATGCGTACAAAGTTATGAAAATATGTAGCAAGTTTAAGTTGCAAAATAAAGACTAATAGCATGTTTTATATGTCGCTTGCCATGTTAAAATATTGATCATATTTTAATAAAACCAAGCAGCAATCAAAATATCAGCAGTTTTGAGCTGCTCCTTGTTGAAAAGAGTTTGGACATGCCTTTACATATATGCGATAATTTATTTTACTACTTTGGGCATAATATTCAGGGAGGATATGTGAACAAAAAGGGTCTAACAAAAACAGGAAAAATAAATAAAATAAAAACCATATTCAACCTCTTCTAGTCTTGCAATGCACACAGTCATCGGCTTCACCCAAGCATCTCTGAGTGACAATTCAAATCTACCATGAACCAATCCATGAGCTCAAACATAGAGCCCAATGAGATAATAAACCATCACACAATAGGCTTAATTTTGGTCGAAAAGAGCAATTCAAGGATATGGTTCTCACCTGAAATGGTTTGGTGAGGTTGCAAAATCACCTTTATCCTCATGCTCAAACCCTTCAACAACAAAAAAATAATGACAGGAAATTTTCATTGTAATTCCAAGCACATGCAAGAAAGAACAAAGACACCAAATTTTCAATCCAACATAATTATAGAACAAAGACTCAAACTTTCGCCCTTATGTCCTTGAGATTCCACAGAAACCCATGTGATTTCAACAAAAAGTAGTCATGTTATTAAGCGGGTGACCTCAAACGCTCTTTAAGCATAATTAGTGAACTCCTACCCACAAAACAATAGTAAAATATTTAAAAAGATGAAATTTTCTGTTTTTTTCTTGCATTTTTCTTAGCAAACAAACATTTTTAATTCAGTTTATGTTTGGGTGAATTTAAAGTATTAAATGTGATATGAGTTAAATTTACCTGCCATCAAGCACTCTCTAAAACCTGCAAAGTCGAGTAGTGTCAATAAGAGATTCAGAAGAACAAACATGAGCCCCCTCATATAGCTGCTTAATGGTAAAGATCGGCATAACTAATAGAGAACAGAATTAGTGAGTCAATCTCATCAAAGCATAAGCGTACTCACAAAGGATGGATTGGGATGGGCTGTAGCAGTACTTGTCTGGGAGAAATTCCTCCCATGAAAACTCAAAACCCTTTTTCAACTTAAAAAATACTTGGTCAGTCTGAAACAGCTTCAAAGACTTGAAGTAAAAATAAGAGGTACACGCTTATCCCAACCAATTTTAAATTGATGCCATTAGCTAATTCCTATGCTTTATTCACAAAACTTAAAACAATTAATTGGAATTTCAGCCTAGAAACTCATCCCTTGCTTAGCAGGACCGAAAACACCAACTAAACAGCTATATCCAAAGCCACAAAGGACCACATGCAAAATATTAAAAGAAACCATGGTTTTAAAAATAAAAATAAAAAAAGAAGAAAAAGGAAGAAAAAGCAGAATACTAGAGAAGAAATTAACTTGAGTATTTTATACATGCACAATCTTTTCATTAAATCAAAAAATTAGCTTGAGCAAAATCTGAACGGAAAGAAACCACTCAAGACTACCCAAATTAATGTGTTTTGGGTAAAGAAAAACATTGTGAAGGCACAGGAAAAGGGTTGTTTAAATGATCCTGAAAGCAAGTGTTTCTAAAACAGAGAATAAAAACATAAAAGTTTTTGAATCTTAGATATTCCCGTCGTCTATTTCAATTTTTGTAGTAGTGAGTGTTTCTTCTGTAAAAAGCGAAGGCACATGAAGAAAGCTTGTCACAAATACAAGCAATGGTAGGAGAAACAAGAAGCTAAAGGTAATCTCTAGTCTTTTGTCTGTTTTGAATATAATCTAGTTGACGTTCCTCCTATTTCCTGGTTACATGATACTGGTTGTTCTGTCCATGTCATACTTAGCCGGGCTTACTAAAAAAGAGAACTCCAAATAGGAATGAGGTCAATGTCTTCGTAGGAGATGGAACAAAGGTTGTAGTCAAAGCAGTAGGAGTCGTCAATCTTTAGCTAGGATCGAGTCATTGACTAGAGCTAGATGATATTGTCTATGTACCTTCCATGAGAAGGAATCTTATTTCAATCTAAGTTAGTTTTGTCAAATTATTCTTTTCAATTCAATAAAGAGGGCTTCAGTTTGTTTCAAATTTCAATTCTAGTTGCAAAAGGCCCTGCTGAATGGGGTTTATTTCACTTAAATTACATTCCATCTGCTCTAACCACTGAAATCATTCCAAATCAAACTCAATCTGCTAGGCTTTGGCATCATAGGTTAGGTCACATATCTAAAGATAGAATCCAACGCCTAGTTAAAGAACAAGTCCTGCCACCATTAGACTTCTCTTATCTAGACGTCTATGTCAATTTTATTAAAGGGAAATTAACTAAGGCAAGAAAGAAAGGCTCAAACAGAAGTGGTCAACTCTTAGAAATAATCCATATAGACATCTGGGGCCCTTTTCCCATGCAAATTCTAGAAGGCCACAGATACTTCATAAACTACATAGATGACTACTCCAGGTACGGCTACTTGTTTCTCATTACAGAAAAATCTAGTGCTCTAGAAGCTTTTAAAATTTTTAAAACAAAAGTTGAAAGACAGTTGGAACTAGAGATAAAAGTTAGTAGGTCTGGTAGGGGATGAGAATATTGTCGAAAATTTGATCAAATTGGCAGACACCCTAGACCTTTTGCTAAGTATTTGCAGGAATGTAGAATTGTTGCACAATACACCAATCCAGGAACTCCAGAGTAGAATGTTGTAGCTGAAAGAAGAAATAGAACACTCAAGGACATGGTGAGGAGCATGATCTGCAATTCATAGCTATCTAATTACCTATGGGGCAAGGCAATAAGGACGACAAACTACATCCTAAACTGTGTACAAGTAAGGCAGTATCAAAGACCACGTTTGAACTATGGACTAATAGAAAGCCGAGCCTCAACCATTTGCATATATGGGGTTGCAAGGCAGAAGCAAAAGTCTACAATCCACAAGAGAAGAAATTGGATCCCAAAACCATAAGTTGTTTTTTTTTTTTTTTTCTAGGTTAGCCAAAGAAGATAAAGGGGTACAGACTTTATTGTCCAAATCATACAACAAGGCTCGTGGAAACAAGTAGGGAAGTTTTCTAGAAAATGTCCATGAAGAAAGGAAGGCCACAAATTTTGTTTTTGAAGAGCAGGGTGAAATTGCAATTGAGCAAGCAAAGCAAAGTGTGCAAGTTTCGCATATAAGTGAAATACAAGGAGAAAAAAAATGAAGATATGGAACCTGAACAAGAATATGGGAATGAAATTCAAGTCTAGGAAACTCAAGACGTGAACAATGAAGTAGTTCAACCACAAGAAGCACCAGCCCCACAGAGAATATCTAACAGAAATAGAAGACCAACAATATCCCAAGATTATGTAGTGTACGTACAAGAATAAGAGTTTATGGCATCAGATTTTGAAGAACCCTTGTCTTTCAATGAAGCAATTAATAGTTCAGAGGTATTGAAGTGGAGAGAAGCCATGGAAAGTGAATTAGATTCAATGAAAAATAATCAGGTGTGGGATTTATTGGAGCCGCCAGAAGGAGTGAAGCCAATAGGGCATACATGGGTGTTCAAAACCAAGAAAGACTCAACGGGCAACATAGAAAGATTCAAGGCAAGACTAGTTGCAAAGGGTTTTATTCAAAAAGAAGAAATAGATTACAATGAAACTTTTTCCCAAGTTTCAACTAAAGATGCTTCTCAAATTGTCATGGCTCTTACTGCACAATATGACCTGTTTTTACATCAAATGAATATAAAGACAACCTTTTTAAATGGAAGATTGAATGAAGAAATATATATGGTGCAACATGAGGGTTTTATAAAGGATAGAGAAGAGCATTTGGTTTGCAAACTCAAAAAGTCCATTTATGGACTAAAGTAGGCATCAAGGCAATGGTACTTGAGATTTGATGAAGTTGTAAGCTCACAAGGCTTCACAGAGAATCCAGTGGATGAGTGTATTTATCTAAAATTTAGTGGGAGCAATTTCATCTTCTTAGTACTTTATGTCGATGATATCTTACTGACCACTAACAATTTGTCTATGCTTGTTGACACAAAGTTTTTATTGTCATAACATTTTGAGGTGAAGGATATGGGGGAGGCATCTGAAATGCTAGGAGTGGAGATACACAGAGACATAAGTCGTGGTATGCTTGGTTTATCACAAAAGGGATACATAGAAAGAGTGCTTAAAAGATTTAATATGTTATCTTGTGCATCTGGGGAAGTTCCTATTACAAAAGGAGACAAATTAAGTAGAGCTCAAGGTCCTAAAAATGAGTTAGAGAAGGAAGAGATGAAGAATAGACCCTATGCATCTCTAGTGGGCAACTTAATGTATGCTCAAGTATGCACAGGACCGGACATTGCCTTTGCAATTAGTATGTTAGGCAAATTTCAAGCAAATCCAGGGAATGCACATTGGATAGCAGCCAAGAAAGTCATGAGATATTTGCAAAGGACCAAGAGTTTTATGAAGGTTTATCAAAGACAAGAAAGCTTGGAGTTAGTAGGGTATTGTGATTTTGATTTTGCAAGTTCTCCAGATGATTTAAAGTTTACATCAGCATAAGTTTTCTTGCTAGCAGGAGGAGATGGAATAGGTCAAAGCAAAGCACTATGGCCACTTCAACGATGCAGGCTGAGTTTCTTGCTTGTTATGAGGCCACCATCCAAGCATCTTGGTTGAAGAACTTTATAACAAGTTTGCGTGTGGTGGATTCGATTCCTAGACTTGTGCAGATTTTATGTGATAATAATGCATCAGTATTTTATTCTAGAAACAACAAGAGGTCAACTGGTACAAAACATCTTGAAATAAAGTTTTTGTTAGTGAGAGAGAAGATAAAGCAAGGCCAGACTCAGACTGATCACATAAGCACACATGACATGATTGCTAACCCTTTGAACAAATCAATTCCCAACAGTATATTCAAAAGACATGTGACTAGCATGGGAATTTTGGCTAGTTTCGATGATGTAAAATAGTGAGAGTAAATTTGCAGTTCATTTTCAGTTATTAGATATGCATTGAGGTAGAATTTTTATGTTTTGATTTTCCTTAACTATTGAAGTTTCATATTTGGTTGATACAATTTCTCATTATACTTCAGTTAAGTATTATTTGTCTTCATGATTTATTTTCATGCATTAAAGTTTGAATGTGGTTAGAGCTTCGTTTTAGAAGCATTAAGGGGACCTGGTGTATCTATACACATGCAGTTCACATATAAAGAGCATATAGTGCATCTATTTGATTTTTGTCTTGTGGGAGTTTCACGTGGATGAGGATTTTATGGTTGTAATTATGGATGCCTTGCTTGATTGAAAGAGTTAGTGTATCTATAGTTTTGCATTTATATTCTCATCTGACAGAAATATGTGACAGGACCCGCCCCGAATTCCTCGGAATCTGGATGAATCCTGTGATTTTTTCGACATCAATCTGGTGCCGGGCCCACTTACTAAAAAGGGACGAGACTTTCTACCGAAATTTTGGCAGAGTCTCCCCTTAAAAACGGACATTTTCCAAATTTTTAAACCTGCCAAAAACACAATAATATAGTCCTAACAGCAGCATGCACATCTAGTTCACATAATAGGCCTTCGGCCTTACATCCAACCCTAGCATGGGCGATAACAGAGCATATTTAAAGAATTTCAGTTTACAAACTAAACGAAGTTCAACATAAATAAGAATAGATAAAGATTATCCTACTGGAAGTCGCGGCTTGGAAGTACAAGACTCGGCTCAGCCGCTCAGCTCAAGTCAACTATTGCCTCGGGGGCGCAAAACAGAAAATTGTAAGTGGACAGAAACAAAGTTTTGTTATATTTGAAAACAACATATAATAACCCCACCGTTTGGAAAACGATGCTAAAAGGAACATGCATTCAAAACCGATGTAGCTATGTATATAAAGTTAAGTCAAAACCAAAGTGAAATCCGTATTTTCGTAATGATACAGTATCACTCATCCCATTCAAAACCTTTCCCATTATCCCCAAACTATTCTCTCGAAATGCTTGCCCTTTGGCACGGCGAGCGAGGAAGGATCCTCATCGACAAATAAGAATGAATGTATAGGTACATATATATATATATAAGTATGACCACTACCAAAATTGATTGGGGAAACAATCCAACCGGGGATTGTTTGACTAGTCCACATGGAAGAATCCTCAATTGACCATGTGGTTAGGGAATGAGCCACCCAACCGGGGGACTGGCTCACCAACACGTACAGCAACATCCTCAATACTCGTAGGCCTGTGACAAGTCCTACGCGCACAGACTAACCCTGCTCAGGCTCTACGAAACATCCCGTCAAGGGTGCCCGCACATATCCAAGTATCCCAAATATTTCTAAGTATCCATTCCATGTATTCCAAAACCAGGGAGGTACATAGGGTAGTGCTAATAGCACTCAAAAATAACATAAATCACAACCCACTCACTATCCTTAATAGCTTTCCAACAATCCCATGTACCCCACACATATTCAAACATAGATAGTAACTCTCGAACATAGCACATATCAATTCAAAATATTCACTGTATACAAATATGCAAATATACCTCCATTACTTTCATAATGATATTATATTTCAATGTTTAAATATATATAATAAACTCAATAACCAAATAATCAATTATGCATAGTTTGCGTCCTTGAAAATAATGAATATAATTTAAAAACAAAGTCCACTCACAGATAATCAAATGCTACTTGACCCTGAGAGGGTCCCGCTTAGCCGAAGTACCTATTTTTCGAACGAGACTTTAAAATAATATCCTAGTTTTCACGAGATTCCAAGTGTGTGCATAACGAACCAGAAGTTATTAACGTCCAACTATGTGTTTCGAATGGTGGAATAACCTCAGAAGACGCTCGGTCAACCAGATGGTCAAACTTCCCAAAGTTCCTATGGGTTCAACAAGGTTTACTAAATAGGTCCTACAAGTTTGGTCTAGATCGAGCGGTCGGATCGCTCACGATCGGACGATCACTATTTTATGCAAACTTTGAATCATTCAATCGGAGTATCCGGTGCTCCAATTCTCAATCCACGAATTCCTACAAGATCCTAAAGATACCTAGATCAACATATGGAAATGGAGTCGATCCAACGGTCCAAACATATCGAACCCGAATAACGCATAATACGCGTAAATATGATCGATAATCAAATGATAACCAAATTCAAATCCGAGCATACTTTCGTGCTCGGGACGACATGTGAATCATTTTAGGACCAAATGGGCCACCCAAACCTGGCCCACACTCCAGTAAAGGTGTGGGTGTCTTTAGAAAATTATGGTGACCAAAAAATTCTCGAAACACCCGAAAATACATATACCTACGTGATCAGGACAACTAGTGGATCAACTTTTGTTCTGGTCCAACGTCCAAAGAGTGACTAGAACTTGCCGGAAACTCGAGCCAAAAACCGGCCAAAACTTTGGATTGTATATTGAGTTTCAAAACTCAAAAATCGATCCCAATCAACCCAACCATCAGCTAGATCACATTGAAATGATGAGAAAGCATACCTGGATTGACAAAATTGGTGGTCAGAAACAACGTCGGAAATTTCGAAGAATTTTCCGTCAATTTTCGCGTTACAAAGACGGTTTCGTCGGCGGTGGAGTAGGGAAGAGGACGTCAGGCCAGTTCGTTTGGGACGGTCCCGTAGCCAATAGTGGCTTGATGTGTTGGTGGCCAGCTACTGGGTTTCGTGAGAGAGAGAGAGAGAGAGAGAGAGAGAGAGAGAGAGGAAAAATCTTGGTTTTTAAAATCCAACTTCGAAATATTTACGGTTGTGCCACTAGACTTCCATTGATCGTAACTTCTTCGTTACAACTTCAATTTGAGCCTACTACTTGTCTGCAAACTCGTATCGACGCGCTCTACGCAATGGTCATTCAATTCTCCAAAATCCTACCGGATTAAAAAGTGACCAAAATACCCCTACCCCCAAGGGAAAATTTGTAATTTCATAATTTAATTAATTAATTAATTTAAACAAATAATTAAAATTGGCCCGGGATGTTACAACATGTTTAGGACTTTTGTTCTTTGATCTTATGGCACCGTAAAGTTTGTGTTTGTTTCAACTTCGAAAGGAGTTTATGTTTTAATGGTGTGTATGCCCAAGTAGGAGAATGTAAGCGTTATAAAGTCACACACTCGTTGAACTTTGCTAAGACTCTGAGACAAATATCAAGATCAATTAGAACAAGTATTCTAAAGCTTATACATATGTTACACTCCATGATTGGGCCGGGCCTTATCTCTTTGTGGGCTCTGCCACCATATCTAATTTATTATTTTATCAGTTGTCTTAGTATTAGCTTTTAGCCGACACCTTTAGTCTGGGAAATGTATTAAAACTTCTCTTCTTTGGAAAGGGATTATTATGAATTATATGAAATATTTCTGAGCATTTCGTTTCTTTCCCCTTTTCCTTTCTACCCATTTTACTCTCAGTATTGTAAGACCCTAACAACTCTTATCCAGAGCCAAGCGTGGTTTTCCATGGGGAAGACCAAGGCCCCCGTCCTTGTGGCGGACGTCATCGACTCAAATCTGGAGCTGGAGTTCTAGCAAGAGCAAATCAGCACCCAACTTAATGACTTTCATGATACTGTCGTCTTAATGTCTTCTCGGCAGCACGACCTTCAAACCAATCTCACCACCATCCAAACTACCCTCCACGACATGACCATCCATCAAGCTCAACAAGCTCAGATCCAATAAACCCTTATTGACGAACTCCGCCGCTTGAAGCCAGATCGCCCGCTTAACTCCACAACCCACGTTTTCCTCAAACAGCTGGGCCTTCCACTTCCATAGGTCCTCGTCCCTTTTCCTCCACCTCGTCAACCTCCCCGATTCCCCTTTCCTTCCCTTCCCCAACCTTGCCCTTCTTTTCCCCTCCTCATCCTTCCCACCCTTCCCCGACCGCCCGTTTTTCAACCATCCCTCCTTACATTCCTTCCTACCCAGCTCCCTCTGGCTCCGCCTTTCCACATCCATCTCCTTCTCTACACCTCCATCCTTCACCACAGCCTCGCACAGCTTTAAAATGATGAAACTGGAACTTCCCTCCTATACTTCATGGGCCTCCTTTACTCAGTTGTCGTTATAAAGGTTTGGGCCTGGTGACTCCTTGGACTTCAATATGACTTTTTCCCATATTTCCCAAATGGGCTCTGTGGAGGAATATGTGGCCATTTTCATAAAGCTCTCTCTTGTAGAGCCTCGGGTTGGTCTGATGCTCAGTTGAGAGGGCTTCTATAGTGAGTGGAAAGTTATAAGGGGTGTTTTTGAGGGGTATCTAAGAGCCATTGGATAAAATCCAACGGTGAATTTTCAATGTTGTCTTTTTGGTAAAACCGGGTTGAAATTACCCATACCAAAAGAGGCAATCCGAAAGTGCAGAACACGCTCTTTCATCGTTAACCCTCCTTCCTCG
>NC_024128.1:22303414-22318216 GCF_000346735.1 Prunus mume
GAATGTTTATTGAAGGTTTATTGATTGACAAAAGACATGTATTTCGTATGTTATTAGTTCAATATGGAATGTTTATTGATTGATTAGTTCGATTTGGAATGTTTATTGAAGGTTTATTGATTGTTTACTGCATATATTTCGCCTCCAATATTGAATGTTTATTAAAGGTTTGTTGATTGACAAAATACATGTATTTCGTATGTTATTAGTTCGATATGGAATGTTTATTGAAGGTTTATTGATTGTTTACTGCATGTATATCGCATGTTATTACTCCGATATTGATGTTTATTGAGGGCAAAAGTACCACTCAAGTAAGATTTAAGGAGTTAGATTTAAGGGGAGAAAAGGTCTTTATTCTTTCTTTTAGTATGAAGAACAACTGTTAAGTAGAATTTCCTATTCAATACGACTTCCTTATGGATGGTGTAATTAGGGACTAATGTATATTGCATGTCTATTGCATATCCATTGCATGTATATTGCGTGTATATTGTGTATCTGTTGTGTGTATATTGCTTGTATATTGCTTGTATGTTGCCTGTGTGTTGCTAATTTCCTTCGTAAGCAATAAACAATCAATACACACGCAATAAACGTATGATATGTACACAATAGACACGCAATATAGATGCAACAGACATGCAATATAGACGTACCAATATACATTACTTTTGTGCTACTGAGCTGCCCAAAACCAATAAAATAAAGAAAATCAACGAATTTATTAACCGATTATAAAGGAGAGAGGGATTCAAACCCGAGGAGCAGTACATAACCAATACAGAGTTTTTATAGCATTACAGCTGGGGATATTTTTTCATGTATTTCTATAAAGAGGGCATGGTTGAATAAAACATTGAAAGAGAGGGCATAGCTGCCTATTCACCTTGCAGAATTACCTTATTAAGATGTAACCCATTGCGATTAAGTCAAGGCATGTTGAACGGCTTAAAGCTTGGGATCTGATATTTGGAATAGTGGCTTGGATAAATCATGACATATCACTTTGCAATGATGTAATACACTTAAAAAGCCATCAGTCCCTATTCACATATCACTTTGCAATGATGTAATACACTCAAACTCCAAAAATATAATTTTGACTTATAAAATTTCAAAATGATAACAAAAACTCAACTTCGTTTAAAAATAAACCAAAACACTAAATTATGTTCCATAACATAACACCCGTCTTCTTTGATTTTAACGCTTACCATGAACTCAAATATGTAGAATCATGATTTTAGACCTTTATAATCAAAGACAATGTTATCACGAGTTTGTAGCAATTTTCGGTGTATTTTTCTGATATTTAATTAATTTTTTTATGAATTTTTAAGCAAAAATTTGAAAAAAGTATCAAAACTGACTCGTGGAGCAATGATAGGAGGACAACCATGAGACACACTGACTGCGCCCCATTCAGCTTCCACCATGTGTCGCTCCATACGATTTAATACTATTTTTCTAGGATTTAACTTATAAAATTGATAATAAATTAAATACAAATCCAAAAAATACACCGAAAATTGGTACGAACTTCTTGTGACATTCTCTACGCCATCAAACTCCAAAAATATAATTTTGACTTATAAAATTTGAAAATGATAACAAAAACTCAACTTTGTTTCAAAACAAACCAAAATACTAAATTATGTTCTATAACATAACACTCGCGTTCTTTGATTTTAATGCTTACCATGAACTTAAATATGTGGAATCATGATTTTAGACCTTTATTATCGAAGATAATATTATCAGGAGTTTGTAGCAATTTTCATTATATTTTTATGATATTTTATTAATATTTTATGGATTTTTAAACATAAATTTGATAAAAGTATCAAAACTGACACGTGGCGTAATGATAGGAGGACAGCCATCTGACAAACTGACTGCGCCCCATTCAACTTCTGCCATGTGTCAGCCCATACGATTTAATATTAATTTCTAGGATTTTAATTTATAAAATTGATAATAAATTAAATACGCACCCAAAAAATACACCGAAAATTGGTACGAACTTCCTGTGACATTCTCTACGCACTTAAACTCCAAAAATATAATTTTGACTTATAAAATTTGAAAATGATAACAAAAACTCAACTTTTTTTCCAAAACAAATCAAAACACTAAATTATGTTCTATAACATAACACTCATGTTCTT
Source organism: Prunus mume (assembly GCF_000346735.1). The sequence continues at coordinate 22,305,586 of NC_024128.1, forward strand.
TGATTCGATAATTACCGTGAACATAAATATGTGGAATCATGATTTTAGACCTCCATAGTCAAAGACAATGTTGTAAGGAGTTTGTATCAATTTTTTGTGTATTTTTTTTTATTTGTAATTATTTTTTAATGAATTTAAGAAGTGAAATTCAAGAAAAATAATATTAAATATAGAGAATCACACGTGGCTGCAGCTAAAAGGAGAGCAGTCATTGTTTTCGACAGGTGGCATCATACGGTTGCGCCACATGTCATTTTGTTTAATTTTCCCAAGTTTATCTTAAAAAATCATTAAAAAAATTAATTAAAAATTAGAAAAATACACCAAAAGTTGTTAAAAATTCCTTACGACATCATCTTTTACTGTGGGGGTCTAAAATCATGATTTCACATATTTATGTTCACGGTAATCCTCGAATCAAAGAACATGAGTGTTATATTATAGAGCATCAACTAAGTGTTTTAAATCGTTTAGAAATAAATGTGAGTTTTTGTCGTCAATTTATATTTTTCCGAGTGAAATTATATTTTTATTGCTTGATAGTGTAGAGAATGTCACAAGGAGTTTATAGGACTTTCCGAAGTATTTTTTGGATTTTTAATTTATTTGTTATGAATTTTAGAAGTGAAATCGAAAAAAATAAAAATAAAAATATAGAGAATCACACGTGGCTGCAGCTGAAAGGAGACCAATCATTGTTTTCAACAGGTGGCATCTTATGATTGCGCCACATGTCATTTTGTTTACTTTTTCCAAATTTATCTTAAAAAATTATAAAAAATTAATTAAAAACCAGAAAAATACACCGAAAATTACTACAAACTCCTTATGATTATGGAGGCCTAAATTATTCTTATATTATTATTTACCCTAAATTATTATTATATTATTTTTTATCCTAAATTTTTATTATATTGTTATTTACCCTAAGATATTGTTATTTACCCTAAATCATTATTATATTACTTTTTACTGTGAATTATTATAATATTACTATTTACCCTAAATAATTATTATATTACTTTTACCCTAAATTGTTATTATATTGTTATTAATCCTAAATTATTATTATATTATTATTTACCCTAAATTATTATTCTATTACTTTTTATCCTAAATAGTTATTATACTATTATTTATCCTAAAATATTATTATATTACTTTTTAATAATGATAAATTAAATAAAAATCCATGATGTGTCACTCTATACCATTTAATAATAATTTTTTAGAATTTAACTTACAAAATTCGTAATAAATGAAATAAAAATTCAAAAAATACACCGAAATTTGGTAGGAACTCTTTGTGACGTTCTCTACGCTCTAAAAAAATACACTACATAAATCTGATGCCTAACTTGAACTTTATATGTTCCAGAGGAAGAGTTGAAAAAATTGATATGGCAACAATAAGAGAGCAAAGACAATATAACAGCAATCATATGGCAATACGTAAACCTGATGTTCATCTTCAACTTTATAATTGCCAATACAGAGATGAAAAAAATTGATATGCTAGCAATAAGGGAGCAATAGGAAGGCAATATAACGACAATTAGATGACAATATGCACACCTGATGTCCAACTTCAACTTTATAATTGCCAATACATAAGTGAAAAAAGTAATATGGCAGCAATTAGAGAACAATAGGAAGACAATGTAACAGCAATACATGGGCAGAATACACAATGTATACAATGTTCTCTTCAATGTATAATATAAGTAAAAGTATTTTTTCATTGTTCTATGGAAAAGAAGTATTTTTCTATTGCACACACTTGAGAATATAAAAAGAACAAATTCAAGACTGAAATTTCTCAAGTAAATTGAACTCAATTTCATTGAATGCAGACTAAATTACAAGACTAAAATATATAGTTCCTCAGTTACATGTTTTTTTCCATATAATTACAGCACACTTCCTGTGACAGAATACAATATTGTCCCACGCCAAATTGATGATGGTTCTCAATGACAACAATATTCTATATGTCAAAAATCTAGGTCCAACTGTCATTAAAAAAAAAATAAAGAACCCTGCAAAAGAGATGGCAAAACAAGAAATTAGCAAAGAGGAGAAACAAAGACCAAAAAAACAAAATAGAAACTGAGACAAGAAAAAAGCAATCAGAAACTAAAAGACCAAAGAAACTCATACTAATTGGCAAAGAGCTTCCCAACCTAGAACACAAGAAGAGAAAATCGGAAAATGTGGAACACACAAAGCACAAAGAAAATGTTGAACTAAATAAGAGGGGCATAACCAAACATCAAAACACCTCAAGGGGTGAACTTAATCAACCAACCAATAATCAATATAACCAAACAACATCCATAACATCAATACAGAACCAGATACAACTACAACATCCATAACAGCAATACACATAACAATGAAACTAAGAAACAGCTGCATTCCAATCCGATAAGATTGAAGAAACATAACTATTCTTGTACAAAGTGATATTACGGGAACATTATTAGGAACAAAAAGAACCATTAAAAAAATCATCACATAGTTTGGCAAAAAATGGGTCAATATTGAATTGTCTGACTTAAGAAGCTCCACATGTACTTTATATAAGCTTCCTAAAGAAGGCAAGGTGAACAAAACAACCACAATTTTCGAAGCAGTCCAATGTTCTCCATTTTCTAAATGTACAAACAATTCCAGATTTAAAAAAAAAACAAACCAATCCTATGTTTCTATATAGGTGAAAGAGAATCATGAATTGAAACAAATAATCTACAGGGGCACCTTTAGAACAATGAATTCAGATCCATATGTTACATTTTATAGCAAGCCATATCAGGGGAGGTCTACTTAATGCTCTTGCAATACTTCAAATTTTGCTCAAGCATCTCATGAAGATGCATGTTTTCAGCTTTCCCATGTTCCAATACTTCAAATATTAACACCAAAAGATGTGTATTTCAATGGCTGATTAGCATCACACTCACACAAAATCTAATATAGCATAAGAAACAAGCACAAGCACATTCCCATTCATTTCAATTAATAACTCCATTTCCTAATATCAGCAAGTGGGTCCATCGAATAGTAAGCTAATCTTACAATTCAGAACAACCATGTCAACCAAGCGTAGGTACTGGTAATTTAGTAACACAACTTCCATCAATACTAAAAGAATTTAATAACTTGGTTTATTTTTATTTCAATAAATTACGGGTAAGATATTCTAATATCAAGAATATGAGGTAGTACCTTCTGAATGTCCTCAATCTCATCCTCTCTGCAGAAAACAATAAGTAAAAGAAAACTTAACATTAGTTGCACGGCTTGATGAAAATTGAATAGATAGGAAAAGCAAACTTTATGCTCTAAGGAGATTGATTAGTAATAACCACGCAGAAAAATTCTGTTTCTCTTAAAAATAAATAAATAAACCATTAGCATGACCACAGGCAGAATGACTTCACTTAATTAAGTTAGTAAGTAAGCAGCAGCGACCATTTACAAAAGTAGTCATGCATGACAATGCAGCATTCAGAAGGTTGGTGATATGAAAATCCAGTGTCATCTTCAGTCAGTAAAATGGTCCCAGAATGCTAGTTCATGCATTCACACTACATGACCAAATGTCACATCATGGGCAACTTAATGTCTAATTAAATACACTCCCAAGTCACAACTGAGTCAGGTTGTTTCAAGTGCTCGGGCTATAACTACTTGGTCTTCATTCATGTAACAAAAGCATTAACTTTTTTTTCCCCCAGTTCAAATCAACATTCCTTTTTGCCTTCACTAATAATATATTTATTAACACAATGTTGGGAAGTTTTGTGTGCTTTATGTAATTTTTTAGTTTATCATGTCTTCACCCACTAAAAGCAATGAAGGAAGAAAGAAAAGCAACTATTATGGCAATGGACTGGAATTCATCCCATGTAGTTCAAACAACAAACACAGAACATTGAAAAACACAGGACAAAATATCACATCTTGTGGCAAAGATCAATTAAAAACTACAATAATACCATTATCAATGATCAATTAAAAACAAGTAGTCCACTTGATAATTCATAAAGCCACAGCTCATAAATTGGGCATTGAATGAATCCCTAAAGTAGAATTTCGAAAATTAACCCAACTGAATCCCTAATCCCTAAATCCCTAAAGTAGAATTTAGAAAGAAAAAAAAAATTGAAATTGAATGACCCGAAGAAGAAGAGAACCAGAGAAGTAGGTGGTTCAGGTCAGTGGTATGGAGGATTAGGGAGAAGAAGAAGACTTACAGAGAAGGAGATGGAGAGAGAGAGGACCGTAGCAAAAAATGGAGCCCATGAATGCCACTACTGTTGCAATAATAAGAAAAGGGGATCAATGAATTATAACAGATAGAGAGTACAAAACCAATATCAGAACTCACCGCTGTGGAGAACGACGATGGAGGTCTCGACTGTGGCTTGGCTGTGGAGTCGCGATAGTGGCTTCGCGGTGGAGGTCGACAACGGAGGTCCTGAGTTGCGGCGGCTTGGCTAGGTCAAACTAGGGTTCTGAATTTGGTTTGGGAGAGTGCGAGAGAGGAGAGGAAGCATAAGAAAATAAATTTTTGGGGTGATAAAGTGTCAATAATAAAAAAAAGACTCAAAACCCTCTATGTCTGTGTTGGTTGAGTTTGGTTTTTTGATAACCTCAAACCAGAGATGGCGAGAGAGAGAGAGAGAGAGAGAGAGAAGATGAACATATTGCAGAGTGAGTGGCTTGTGAGGAAGGAGAGTCAATCAGGATGAGAGAGAGCGTGCTTTGCACTTTCGGATTGCATCTTTTGATATGGGTAATTTCAACCCGATTGTACTATAACAGTTCAACCATGGGATCGATCTGATGGCTATAAAGTAAACCCCTTATAACTTACCCCTTATAACTTACCACTCATTATAGTATGAGTGCTCAGTTGATGGGTGCTTTTATTGGAGGCCTTAAATAGGTGCTTCAGGATGATGTTTTGGCCCACGGGCCCCAAACCTTGGCCCGAGCCATCGAGTTAGCCAGAATCTTTGAGCACAAGTAGCTACGTTGTCGCTCAAATTTGAAATAAATACAATAAAATAACAATAAGGTAAATGTTAAGAATACTTTATAGATGATCGAATCTAGAACTTGATTCTATCTCCTTAAGACAAAATTGCCTCCTCACAGATGCTTTTAGGATTTGCTTGGCAAACGTCTCCTAGAATACAATGATCGACTTCTTGTTGAAGTAGAGCACTACAATCCCCAAGAAAAGCAAACTCAAACTTGTGTACGAATTCTCTCTTAGTAGCTCAGTAAATTTCTAAAATATATATGAATGCTCTAAAAACTACTATTGTTGGATCAATGAAATGTTGTAGGACCTTCTCTATTTATAGACAACAAGGACTCTGTCCAGAAAAGATGTGACTAAAAAATATCAACAAATGTGTGTTTTCATGTTGCATCCATAAGTCAAGAAGTGCAATGTTTCAATTACTATGAAACAATGTAACTTAAGCCAAGAAGTGCAATGTTTCAATTTCTGTGAAACAACGCAACTTTTCACATAAAATATTATTATTTTATTCACAAACAAAATAAATAATATTTTATTTTTCCTCGATTAAGAACATGACTATTCCTAATTGATACATATCAATTCGTAAAAGTCGTGTACTTAAAGTCACAGGTCCCACAATTTAATTTCCATTCAATTATTAAAAAATTAAATATAAATATTATAATTTTCTTATACTTTCAAATCAAGTTCATGTGCAAAGGGTCAGCAAAGTTATCTCTTTAAGATTTATGTCTTTGATAATTTTCTATTGTTGACTTTGTTCTCTCGAATCAGCACCACAAAGCATATTGAATATTTTTTTTGTCATCTATAATTAATTCCTCTCTTGTTGTTTAATCCAATTGCATGTAAATAAAATACATTGATTGTAGTAAGTTAGATCATTATATAGTAAACAATATTGTACCTTCCAATTGTTGTATCAATCTATTTGTTGAAATGTCACCTGAACTTATACCTTAATTTCAATTTGTCACCTGAAAAAATAATTTAAGTGAAATGTCACCTGAATTTTTCAAAATCCATGATTTGTCACCTAGTTTAACATCATCTGATTTTCCATCTATTTTCAAGGGTATTTTAGTCTTTTCATTTTCAAGGATATTTTAAAAATGGAAAAAATTATTATTAAAAAAATAAAGCTTAAATGTAAAAATGGCTGGGGATTAAATGTGAAAAGATATATAATTTTTATAATTTTCAAGGGTCTTTTCATAATTTTTTTATAATGATTTTTCCATTTTTAAAATACTCTTGAAAATAAAAAGACTAAAATACCCTTGAAAATAGTTGGAAAATTGGATGATGTTAAAGTGAGGTGATAAATCATGGATTTTGAAAAATTCAGGTGACATTTCACTTAAATTTTTTTTTTCAGGTGACAAATTGAAACTAAGGTATAAGTTCAAGTGACATTTCAGTGAATATCCCTTATATTTTTACTGTATTTTTTTTTTCCTAGATGGGTGACAACAATGAAGAGACTCAAGTTTCTGAAACCCAAATTGAGGAGGATAACAATCCTACACCAACTGAAAATGATAGCAATCCTACAGTAACTGAAAATAACAACACAAAAGCCACCAGTTCAACTCAAGATGCTGTGAATACAAGGTAGATCTTATGCTTGGGAACATTTTGAAAAGAAAGAAATTTGTGGTCAAATGAAAGCTGTGTGCATTCATTGTAAGAATACCTTAGGCGCAAATAGCAATAACGGGACAAGACATTTACTTGATCATGTAAAGTCTTATCTTTATAAAAGACAAAGAACTATATATCAATCAATGCTAGGAGGACACTTGCAAATATGATTATTCTTCATGAATATCCATTATCCATGATTGATCATATTGGATTCAGGATGTATTCCAATGATTTGCAACCATTATTTAAAGTGTGTTCTCGAAACATAATCAAGAATGATATATTTAAGATTTTTGAAGTTTGGAGGGAGAAAACAATGAAGTTGTTGGACACCAACAGAAGTAGAATTGCCATTACAACGGATATGTGGACATCGAATAATCAAAAGGGATGATTCATGACTATCACATTTTATTTCATTGATGATGCATGAAATTTACAAAGCCGTCTAATAACGTAAATTTATTATATTGTTTTTATTTGAATTATTAATACTCTTTTTAAAAAAATAACTAGATTGTGACTTATTTGATTTTTATTGTAGGTTTATATTTGTTCCATGTTCACACATGGGGATGTACTTGCTGATGCTTTATTGGAATGCATGTTCGAATGTAATCTTGACCGTAAATTGTCTACCTTAACTGTAGATAATTGTTCTACAAATGATTCCATGATTGCATTAATGTTAGATAAGATTTGCTCCGGTTCACTTATGTTAGATGGACGTTTATTCCACATGCGTTTTTGTGCTCATATTCTTAATTTGGTGGTGAGAGATGACTTAGAGGTGATTAAAAATAGCATTGAGAAAATTAGGTACAGTATTGCATTTTGGCTAGGTACTCAAAAAAGAGAGGAGAAATTTCTTGAAGCAGTAAGACAGTTGAAAGTTTCAACCTCTAAAATGTTTGAACTTGATTGTAAGACTAGATGGAACTCTACATATTCCATGCTTAAGATTACAATGATATACAAAGATGTTTTTCCTTGTTTGAAGCAGTGCAAGCAATGACATTACATATGCAAACAAAGTTTGAGAAGTATTGGGATACAATGCATGGTTTGATAGGAGTTGAAAGTATTTTGGATCCAAGGTATAAGATGAAACAAATTGAATTTTTAAGCCATCTAATATATCCAAACAATGCAGCTCAAGAGATTAAGAAATATAAGGATATTCTCTATGACTTGGTCAAGGAGTACCAGTCAAAATCTCAACAAAGTCAGCAAGTGCAATCTGAATCCTTGATTCCTACTTCCTCATCTAGGCCATCTATGCCATCTATGCCTAAACTTGATTTGGTAAAGCAATTGGATGTGTTTTTTTCTCACTCCACTGCCCATGGACATGTTAAATATGAGTTGGATCATTATATAGAAGAGTCTCTTTTACCTAGGAATGATGGTGATGATTTTGATATATTGTGTTGGTGGAAATCACATGGGATCAAATATCCTTCTTTGCATGATATTGCTACATATATTTTGGCCATTACTGTATTCACAGTTGCTTCAGAGTCTTGTTTTAGTACTAGTGAAATGATTATAAGCCCTCATCGTAGCTGGCGTCATTAAAAAACAGTCGAGGCATTCACTCGTGATTGGTTATGGAGTGAGATAAGAGGTATTGAAATATTTTCGTTGTTAAATTTTTCATATTAAGTAAAACATTTTATTCCTATTTTTTGTCTTTTTTCAACTTTTTTTTTCAATTTTTTTTTTATACGATTAGCTTCAAGCTCTAATGAGAACGAAGCTAAAAGAGTCACCATTCAAGATGAGAAAGTTGATAATAATGAGGAAGAGGTAATGTTCTTTTATTTAATAGCTCTATTTATTTTTTAAAATGGATTTTTCTTATTTAATAGCCAGTTTTTCATTTTCTTTTAAATAATTGTAACATCTTTATCTTATTATTATTATTTATTTATTTGGTAGGAGTCCACCATCGAAACAAAGAACATCTCTTTGTTTTTTGATTAAAGCCATGAATGACGAAGCATAGGAGAGTTACATTGAAATTATGAAGTTTTATTTTATGACAGAATATTGTTAATATTTCTTTGGGCTTGGTTTTCTAATTTAAGACTAGATGAATTTGTTGTGCTTACTGAAAAAGTTTCTAAAGATTTGAATTGAGAAATTATTTCAACTTTTGCGTCCTCCTTTGCCTTGTTGAGAAATTATTTTAACTCTACATAGGATGCTTTTGATAAGAAACAAGAAATATCTTATTAAAAACCAGGGATTGGGGCGGGTATGGGAGGCACCTCCTCCACAGGGACGGGGACATGGATTTCCCGAAAAGCCTAAACCAGGGATTGGGGCGGGAACGGGGACAGGGATGGAGAGCTGGAACTGGGATGGTATTGCCATACCCTGTCCCTAACCAGCCCGTTGCCATTCCTAATCTCCAGACAAATACATCAAGAACCAACAATTTCTATTACAATGCCAAAATCTAAGGTCGAGAGCCTATGGCTCGACGTTGAACTTCAAAAGAATTTAACATCTGCAGCAAATATATATAGCCAAGAATTTAACATCTGCATCTCATAAGAATTTAACACTAGATCCCCACCCCAACCCACTCCCCAAACAAAACAAAAAACCTTTGACCTACAATGAAACTTTGACCCTAAAAAAAATCACCATGAACTTTTCCGAAGGCCCCAACCCAGTCCAATTATCTGTCGAAAATTTAACAAAAAATAATACATAACAGTAAATATAAATATTTCGTTTTTCTAGTAACTCGAATTTTTCGTTGGATATTTTCAGTTTTCTATCAAATTACACATACGTAATCTTTTATACATATTCTTCCCTTTCTGTATATTTCCGCAATCATATCCATATTCAAGACTAAAAGTCAATGGAAAACAGCCAAAGTCAAAGTCAATATTTTTTTAATTAAATAATTTATGCATGTATGATGTATGCACCTATATGTATAATGTGATAAACTCAGAGAGGAACATCAGATGGGTAATCCTCGGGGTGTCTTTTAATCGCCTCTCTTAGCAATTTCTCCTGCTCGCAGAGATGGGAAGGGGGAGAATCATATACATCTGTGAAAATGTCAGCAACTGGAGGTTTGTCAACTTTCTCTGCTTCTTGGATTGCATGTAATATCTGCAACACAAAGGAATGATCTTAAATCGAAATAAACAATTCTCTAATCTGTTCAAATTTAACAAGTTTTGAAGGATTAGAAGATTTAAATACTGTCTGTTTTAGTTTCTTCCAAATGAATGAAAATTTTCTATTTTTACAGGAATTCTGTGTAAGTAGGACTAACCACATGGAGCATGCATGAACTTTCATCTAATTTCTAATGGTTAATTTAGGTGCCGTACCCTAAATTTGTTTTGTTTAGGTTTTTTAACAAATTCTTGAAACTACATTTAAAAAGTTACTGGAAAACAATATAAATTTCTCATTATTTATATCAGTCTATCTTCCGATGAATATAATTCTTCATGGCCATACTATTAAAGATAAATGAGCTAGGCAACTTATCATTTCGGCAGGACTGTGCCTGCTTTAGAGGAAAAAGCTTTCAAAAAAGAATTTGAAATTGCATAATTATCTTCTGTGCTCCTAAAATTGGAAATTTTGATGAAGGTAAGTTTGCAAAAACGTTAGAAAATAGAAAATGGGAAGCCGGAATGTACCCAGGGAAACAACTTTCTCATACAAAAAGGAACGTTCTCACTTTTGAAGAACCTCACAAAGATTGTTTAAAACGAACTCAAGCTCCGTGTAAAAGTCAATATTCTCTAAGTGCTGGATTCTCTTGTGTTATTTCAATGAGTTCATCTAATTCCTGGCTTATTATATTTAACACAAAAATATTTATTTTAATATTGGAAAAAATCTCTCATAAATTTTAGCATAAAGCTCGTCATTTGTCCTGCTTTGAGGCACTGCCTCAAATGTGGCATCGCTAATAGCTTTTGAGCTGGAGAGAATGATGAACTAAGGCATGGAAGAAGAGTTTCTGATTTCTAGTTGTTTGTTGTTTTTCAAGTAGTTCCAGACATAATAGTAGGATTTACCTGCTTTCTCGCACTGCTTCTAGCCTCTAATTCTGCCTTATCACTCCACCAACTGTTGTTTTCCATCCAATTTCTAAATCGAGTTACAGGGTCTCGTTCCATTTTCCACCATTCAATCTCTTCGACTGGACGATACTTGGTTGAATCATCTGAAGTGGAATGGTGTCCCACTCGATATGTTAATGCCTGCCAATGGAAAAAATATCAAAACCAAACATCAGAAGTTAAAGAATATACGTTTCAACAATATGCCTCACTAGACCAGAAATCAAACAAGAATCCTTTTTTTTTTCACCTCAATTAAGATTGGTCTCTGTTCTCTGATAGCCATGTCACGTGCTGCATGGACTGCACTATACACGGCAAGTGCATCATTACCATCTACTCGGATGCTTCGAACTCCATAAGCCCGACCTTTGACAACAACACCATCACCTGAAAATAGAAGAAACCCCAAAACCCCCAACCCAAAAATAAGGATAAAAACATTACTTGCTTCTAGTCATCAAGAGACTTGTTGTGATACAAATATCAAAAACAAGTACAAGCATGAACAAGCAGAGAGGAAGAATACTCCGAAACTGGTCTGAAGTAGGTGTACTGATAGCCCATCCATTGTTCCGACAGAAAAATATAACCGGAGCCTCCGTAACAGCCGCAAAATTCAATGCAGCATGGAAATCGCCCTAACATTATTTGATATATTAGAAACAAAATAACCAAAACCAATGACCTATAAATTAAAGTGATGCCCGTCACTGTGAATTGCAAACATTCCATTTTGTTTTATCATCTCTCCAGAAAGAATTCATCTCCCCTCTAACTAGACTCCGACTGGGGTTATTGCAAAATACACTAAGTCATTACTAAAGTGGATTTACAACTACATTGAAATGATGTTTAGTTTGGTATCAATACGATACATATATTCAAATACTATGATATTTCAAATAACAGAAACATAGGAGGAGTTAATAACCTTGTTCCACTGTTCAAAGCTTCTAGAGGTTTAAGGCAGGGGGATCCTCTTTCCCCTTTCCTTTTCACCTTGGTGATAGACGCTCTAAGTAGGCTCGTGGTTGGCCATGAGAGGGTGGAGGTGTCTCACCTCCAATTCGCAGATGACACTATATTTCAACTGGGGACAAGCTGGAATACTAGCATAATTTACTTTAGATGCTGGACTTATTCTGTTTTGCGTCAAGATCAATAAACCGAAATGTTCATTAGTTGGTGTCAACTATAACGACAGGGGGCTGTCCAGGTTGGCTGAAGATTGGGGTTGAGAAGTGGGGGTTTAGCCGATGTCGTATTTGGGTCTTCCTCTTGGCAGGAATCCTAGAGCCCTTAATTTTTGGAATCCGGTGGTGGAAAAGGTGGAAAAAAAGGTTGCAGAAATGGAAAAAGTCGTGTTTATCCAAAGGGGGTCGGCTTACTCTGATTCAGGCGGTTTTAAGTAGTATCCCTATCTATAAGATGCCGACCTGGGTGGTGCAAACTGTGGAGAAGTTAATGAGAGACTTCTTGTGGGAAGGTATGGATGATGGAAAAATAAGACATTTGGTGAACTGGGAGGTGGTGGGTAGTTCAAAAACTAATGGTGGCTTTGGGGTGACTCCTTTGAAAGCCAGGAATGCGGCCTTATGTGCCAAGTGGGTATGGTGTTTTCCAAATGAACCGAATTCTCTTTGGCATAGGGTAATTAAGAGTATTTATGGGATGAGTTCTAACAGATGGGACGCAAACTTTGTGTCCCGTGGCTCGTGCCGTAAACCGTGGTAGGACATCTCCAGAGGGTATACCCTTTTCCTTCAAGAGTGTGTTTTTGTAGTGGGAGGCAGGGATGGTGTGAGATATT
>NC_024128.1:22329515-22360206 GCF_000346735.1 Prunus mume
CCCGCCCGCCCCCGCCGCCCAGCCCCCCGCCCGCGCAACCACAGTCGAAAGCCCCCAGCGCTGGCCACCACTGCCGGCCAACAACCGTTGCAGGGGACCAACTAAGTTGCCCTTCATTCATCTTTTAAAAAAAAAAAGATTTTGTGTTATTGAAGGAACTTGAACCTTGACTCTCAAAGGAGGAAGACTCACTCACAAACCACTACACCAAACTTGATTTTGTAATATTTATTCAGTTATACAATATATATATATATATATAAACAATCAATGGCTTTTTTCAAATAAAAAAAATCGTTTCAACACATATTCACACAAAAACTGCAAATAAAAACAGAAATTGCAACAAAAATACAATATATATATATATATATATATCAATTATGTGGGTAGCCTCTTTCAAATTGGTGAGGTTGAAGGCCAAGGGAAAAGCAAAAATCCAATTGTAATAAATGAAAACCGCAATGCAGTTTCCAAAAGTCCAATTTTGAGTTCCCTTACTCTTGGGTAACTCTTCTCTTGCCCACCCAACCCAATTCCTTATCTGGGTATCTTCTACTCTTCAAATTGTGAGGTTGAAGGCCAAGGAAAAAGCAAAAATCCAATTGTAATTAAATGAAAATTGCAATGCAGTTTCCAAAAGTCCAATTTTGAGTTCCCTTGCTCTTGGGTAGTTCTACTCTTCTCTTGCCCACCCAATTCCTTATCTGGGTATCCTTTACTCTTCAAATTGTGAGGTTGAAGGCCAAGGACTAGCAAAAATCCAATTGCAATTAAATGAAAACTGCAATGCAGTTTCCAAAAGTCCAATTTTGAGTTCCCTTGCTCTTGGGTAGTTCTACTCTTCTCTTGCCCACTCAATTCCTCATATGGGTAGCCTCTACTCTTCAAATTAGTGAGGTTGAAGGCAAAGGGAAGTGCAAAAATTCAATTGTAATTAAATGAAAACTGCAATGCAGTTTCCGAAACTACAATGTAATTTGTGCAAGACTACAATGTAGTTGGTCATGTCAACTTAGTATATAAAGCTCAAATAGATCCTCCACTAGGCACTAAAGTAACTATAAAACCTGAGAGATTGGTTTTCAATTCCACAGTTAAGACAATCTCCTTCACGGTAGCAGTTTCCACCTGCCAAGTGTGCATAGTATACTTTTTCAGAAGCCTAACTTGGAGAGATGGGACATGCTGTGACAAGTCCTATATCAATGAGAACACATATCATACTACTTCTCAGAGTAGCAATTTCAATAAGAAACATAGACAACTACTTCTCATGATGCTCTGTTTAGATGCTCATGAAAATTAAAAAGAAACAACGAAAGAAAAGAATGAAAAAAATCAATCATATGAATACACAGTGAACTTTTTCCTAAATCCCCAATTCTATGAAAAAAAAAAAATCCATTTAACTGAAACACTACATAACATAAATCATATGACTCATTTTTTTTTCTTGCATTACTTTTCTGGCTTTCTTGGCAACCAAATATACGACAAGTTCCCAACTTATTAAAGAAATTCACATCATATGACCAAAAAAATTCTTTATAATATATATATATATATATATGACCACAAATAAACTAAAATTAAAAAAATACCATTGGTAACCCCTCAAAATTCAAAACCCAGAACCCAATATCCAAATTGCAAATCCTAGAGTTATTGGAATCTAATAAGAGATTTTCTATTTAAACCCCGCACTTCTCTTAGTTCACGCCATGTTCTAAGTTCACCCCAACTTTTAATTTAAATTTTCACAATTTCTAAGGAAACCCCACTATCTTCCCAAACTACCCTTAAAAGAATAATTGTCCTTAAAATAATTCCTTCAAGTTTCAAACTGATATAAATTGTTGTTGCTTCCTATTCTTCCTTGAGTTTTACAGTGCATTGGTTCGTTGTGGCAACATTCTTATTCGTGCATGTATTAATCTTTTATACTCAGAGTAATTTGTTTTCTGAATCTAAATTGGAAAATTATTTCAAGGGTTAATGATAATTGATGTATCTCATACATATGATTTATAACTGAATGAAAGATGGTACCTTCTCAAGCCTTCATCAAGGGTTAATGATGATCGAAGTACCTATTCGATGTGGTGTTGCCAAAATGCATGCAAGTGTCCGTCCATACAGCCACAAACCTATCCTTATACTCTTTTAACCAATTGACCTTCACATAATCAAGCGCCTTACTATACTTTCCTTCAAATATCCTATCCATCTCAAGTAGATTTCTTTCATAATCAACCTCAATCTTTGCTAAGACCAACATATTCCATAACACTATAAATTGTTCCCATTTTTCACCTTTTTTAAGTATGCCCTTGCAAGCCTTCATCACACACCTATTGATATGCAATCTACATAATAAATGTCGGACACTAGGGAACACATTACGAATGGCATTCATAAGTGCAATTTCCCTATCAGTGACAATCACACCTGGAAGACAATTTGTATTCATGATGCTTTTTAATCTATTCAAAGCCCACACATAGTTGTCTTCCTTTTCAGAAGAAATATAAGCAAGTGCAACTAAGAATGTTAGTTTCGTCGATATTACCCCCACAATTTGTAATAATGGGTATCGAAACTTGTTTGTCTTATATGTGCAATCCATTACTAGTACATGAGGAAATGCATGCAATAAGTTTACACTATCACGGTGAGCCCAAAAAAGATCGCTTACACAATTGGTGTCATCAGTCATATGCCAATGAATATGTTTGTGATCAGATAGTCTACATAGCAATAGTTGCATCTCAGATCTACTAGCTTTCTCAACCACTCTACTTTTGTGTTTAGCATTGTAGATTGTCTTCATTGTTGTTACATTTTTGCCATCTCGTCATTTAATGGTGTATAATATATCTTTTGGCCTCACTAAGCTTTTAGACATATCCATCAGCAAGTTGTTTTCTTCCTTACTTAACCGTCCTGCATATGAATGTCCTTCAAGATACTCAGCAGAATGATGGTTATGAACTCCACATTCAACCTTAACTTTACACTCATCTCCAACAGAGAATAACATCATTACAGCGAAACAATCAACAAGTCTTTCCATCAGCTTCCGCATAGATTTCAAAGAGGTAGACTCGTCAATGTTCTACGTCTTTAAAAGAGAAAAGTAATCTAGCATAGGATGTAGAAGAGTTTGTATTTTTCTTAAACTTAATTTGAAGAGTTGTGGGGTGTGTGGGGTGTGTGTATAGATTTACTAGGGTTAAGTATTAAGTTGGATGACCTTTTTTATCTTTTTATACAATAATAAAACTTACAGCTTAATGATTTAAGTATTGAAGTGAACTAAGAGAAGTGTGGGGTTTATATAGAAAAAAATCATCTAATAAAGCAAGAAATAAAGAGAGAGAAAAAAAAACAGAAAAGCACATGAAGAATTTCATTGAACCTGAAAGTATGTTTAACGAATTTGATGGCAGCCCAAAATTGGTCCTTGGTCCAATCACCATCTTCTCCAAGCAATTGCAGAGGGCAAGAGCCATTGATGAGCTTCTGAAGTAAGAAAAAGAACCTTTCATCACTTGATTAATCGAACCTAACTTTGTATGCTGAAGAGAAAAACTTTGCTACAGCAACCATGGTTGCCTCTGTCCTAGAACTTATTGTAACAAATTTTCCCCTTACATTTTCATCTTTACTAGCTTATGATGAAATGAAGAAGCATGAACTGATCAATGAACTCAATCTTGTTGAGCCACTGCTCTCTTTCTTCTTGTCCTTGACCATCTTGCTTGTCAAATATTCAACTTGCAATATGTATCATATGAACAGAAGCAGAATTCGATGACTATTAGGAGCTACATCTGGTTGTAATGGTGATGGAAGGCGTTGGGCAGAGCGAAGAGAGGAAGCGAAAGGTCCGGCTTTGCAGGAGGGTTTTTTGTTAGGGTTTTGGGGAAGAAGAAGAAGAAGTTGCTGGTATCGTGATTGATTTTCCATGTCAGCTATTTTGCAAGGGTAGCTCAGGCCTAGTTTAAAGAGTCATTTAAGTTTTAAAGATGGGCCAGGCTTTTTAAGAAGAAGGGTAGCATTGTCTTTTAAGCTTTTATTTTTAAGCTGACCCAACGAATATGGGCCTCCTCTTTGGCCTAATCCAAAATAACAATTCTTTCCTAGGTATTAAAACCCAAACAAAAATATCCAATGTCTCAAATACTAATTAGTAAAGTTACTTACGCCTAATACCTAATTTTTCTATTAAAAAAATTAGTTTATATGTAGAAAAATGTTGAAACAATCAAAAAATATATACAGGTCAACCTTTATAGGAAAACTTTTACATAAGTAAGAGCTTGGTCCTGTTAAAATATACTCGGACCCACTGGCCTTCTTGAACAAAAGGGGAAACATCCGTACTTGTCCTTTAAAATTTACAAACATACTGATTATCATGACCTGGACTAACCAAACACTAAGACCAAGCATGCACAGGAGAAGGGGAGAAGAGATGTGTGTTGTGATGGAGGAAATGAAATGTGGCTACTGAAAAGGTGAGATTTAGGTTTACAAATTACAAAAGTCTTTTTCCACTTTTAACCCCTCTTTTTAAAAATATTTCAAATCAGTCCACCAAAGTTTCAAAAATCACGTTTAGAACCTGGATTTTATTTTCAAAATTTTAAACTGGTCCCTGTCGTGTCTTGACTGTGTCGGAGCCGTTGACCATGTCCAGTGCGTGTCCAACACTCTAGCAGTTTGGAGTGTTCGTGCAACATAGCTTATAGGATTATATTTATGAATTTCTATAATTAAGATTTTTTATTTATTTATGGATTTTAAAAAAATTTATCATAGCATTTATAAGATTTGAAGGGACCACATAGATTTCTTACGGGATTGACATAAGATTTTTTAAGAAAAAATAGACTCGTAAATATTGTTGACTGGGTGGATGGTCTCCCCGATTAGCTGGGGCACCAAGATTTTCTAGCTTGATTTTTTGTGTGATACTTCAAAAGAAATGAAAGTGTGAATGAAAATGAAAGGAAACTGCAAGAAACTTTGGTAGTTAAATAAGAAGAAAGTGATTTTTGTGTGGATTATTTGACAAATGGATAAGTATTTATAGAATTTTGATCAAATTTAGGGTTGATTTAGTATATCTTATTTTTTTCATTTTGAGCATTAGATTTAAACTTGGACTATTTAACTAGTTAAAACATTCAAAAATCAATATATGTCGTTGATTTAAATTGGGGGGAAAAAAACCAGATTTAAAGCTGACTGTGGTATCTGAATGGCTAGGTGATCCCACCTGCATGTGGCTCAAGCACATGGTTACTCAACAAGCATGCACAGGAATTTGTCACTTAACTAGGATGCAGGGGTCCATCGCCATCACCTCCTCTTTCATCTTCCCAAAATACCCTACTCAAACAGCCTGCATTCGTGGCCACTTTTGACTGGAACAGTCCAACAGTTGTGGCCTGCCGTAAACCCAATTTCACGACAACTTTCCGTTATCTTGTCATCGTTCCTTCACGAAAGTTGCTTGTGATCACCTCCTCTATCATCTTCCCACAATTTTATTTATAAAAGATATAAAATTGTAGAGCGTTTTGTAATAAATGTTGTTTGGGCCAAAAATTGACACACCCAGCCCAGCGAAAAATTCCATCAGTTCTGCCTAAAAACAGTTTAAATTCCATCAGTTCTGCCTAAAAACAGTTTAAATTCCATCAGTTCTGCCTAAAAACAGTTTAAATTCCATCAGTTCTGCCTAAAAACAGTTTAAATTCCATCAGTTCTGCCTAAAAACAGTTTAAATTCCATCAGTTCTGCCTAAAAACAGTTTAAATTCCATCAGTTCTGCCTAAAAACAGTTTAAATTCCATCAGTTCTGCCTAAAAACAGTTTAAATTCCATCAGTTCTGCCTAAAAACAGTTTAAATTCCATCAGTTCTGCCTAAAAACAGTTTAAATTCCATCAGTTCTGCCTAAAAACAGTTTAAATTCCATCAGTTCTGCCTAAAAACAGTTTAAATTCCATCAGTTCTGCCTAAAAACAGTTTAAATTCCATCAGTTCTGCCTAAAAACAGTTTAAATTCCATCAGTTCTGCCTAAAAACAGTTTAAATTCCATCAGTTCTGCCTAAAAACAGTTTAAATTCCATCAGTTCTGCCTAAAAACAGTTTAAATTCCATCAGTTCTGCCTAAAAACAGTTTAAATTCCATCAGTTCTGCCTAAAAACAGTTTAAATTCCATCAGTTCTGCCTAAAAACAGTTTAAATTCCATCAGTTCTGCCTAAAAACAGTTTAAATTCCATCAGTTCTGCCTAAAAACAGTTTAAATTCCATCAGTTCTGCCTAAAAACAGTTTAAATTCCATCAGTTCTGCCTAAAAACAGTTTAAATTCCATCAGTTCTGCCTAAAAACAGTTTAAATTCCATCAGTTCTGCCTAAAAACAGTTTAAATTCCATCAGTTCTGCCTAAAAACAGTTTAAATTCCATCAGTTCTGCCTAAAAACAGTTTAAATTCCATCAGTTCTGCCTAAAAACAGTTTAAATTCCATCAGTTCTGCCTAAAAACAGTTTAAATTCCATCAGTTCTGCCTAAAAACAGTTTAAATTCCATCAGTTCTGCCTAAAAACAGTTTAAATTCCATCAGTTCTGCCTAAAAACAGTTTAAATTCCATCAGTTCTGCCTAAAAACAGTTTAAATTCCATCAGTTCTGCCTAAAAACAGTTTAAATTCCATCAGTTCTGCCTAAAAACAGTTTAAATTCCATCAACCATTCTGGCCAGAACAACCTCTTTATACTGAGATAAATTGTTAAAGTCCTCACCAGTCTGAGGCGAGAAAAGAACTTACTTGGGAGATATTCCTCACCCAAATTCACAATCGTTTGTTTGCAGAAATCAGTAACTTGGGGCGCAAGTTATCCATTCCAAACTAAGTCTGCTAGAATTTTTATTACTAGCAGTGGCACGCTCGCACACCAAAGAAAGCTGACTTGTTGACTAGTCTATGGTTCTCAAGGCAGTGGGGAACTTTGCCCTTCCATCACAGGAGTAAACGCAAAACGGGCAAACAAATGTTAAGCTTATCATGTTAGGTTTAATATCATTCATTCATAGTGGGATTAATCCAAGGATGTAAAATTTGTGTCAAAACTTATGTCAAAAACATAATGCCACTCATCAAAAGCTAGAATATTTTTAAAGATGCATGAGATTCACCCTTAAATTCGTATTCACTTTGTGGTTTCTTTGAATTATCACATTTTTCTGGCCACTTGTGTGTCGGTATGATTTTTATTCTTCATTTTGTCAAGTAAACATTTTTTGTTTGACAATCTTGATAGTAGATTTTAACCATGTTTATTTGAATATGCTGATACTTTCTTATATTCATATAACAAACTGGGTGGCAGGCTTTAATTTTTTGAATTTGATGCAATGGCATCAAAGGAAGATTAGTGTAACAATTAGTAGGGATTTGCTATATGATTTTGTGCAATGAAGTGCTTGTACTACAAGAAAAAAAAAAACGACCACAAAAGTGAAAAATAGACGCCCAAGTTGTGTACACAGAATAGGCATAATTGAAAAAAACAAGTTGTGTACACGAAACCACGGTCAAAGGGTATATGGATGAGCTTCAGTTTGAGGACGCAAAGTGAAATTTGACCAAAATTTTCGGGGACAAAGTGAGATTTTACCCACACAAAAAAGAAAAAAAAAAAGAAAAAAAAAAGAAAAAAAAAGTGAAAAGTAGACACCCAAGTTGTGTACCCGGAATAGGCATAATCGAAAAAAACAATAATCGATATTTACGTGATTTAATTGTCATTTTATTTGAACAGTCGTGTATTTTGAGGTTTAGGGTATATATCTTTATAATATTAATGGTAGTAGAAGAAGTGGATAAAATAAGCTAAAAAATTGAAAACTGGATGGATACGGCGTCGTTGGGTTCCGCTTGCTTATTTCCCAAGAAAATTAGACGACAGAAGAACGAGCCGTCGTATAGCGTATTAGCGTGGTCATTGTTGGTGTGAAAACCTCGTCAATTTCCTTTGAAAAGTAGGTAAATTTTCTCAATTAGACTCGCCTAATTCGAATAGGATTTGCGCCAATTTTCCTTTATGTTAATTCTATAAATTTTGCTCCTTGTCGTCTTTGGTTCAACCCTAAACCAGTTTGCCCCATTTTTCTTGCAAAAGGTATTTGAGCTTCCTGCTTGTCCGTTTGTTTCTTCTGCTGGAGCAAGAAGCGTGGAGAGCGGCAGTCAAGACTCCATCAACACCTCCTCTGGTACTGGTACCCTCCATCTTGCCTTTTATCTTCTTCAATATATTTTTCTTTTCTAAACTTCTGAATATGATCTCTCCTCTGCTTTTTGTTTTAGTTTTGTTGTTGACACTAGACATTGTTCTATGTTGAATTTTCTTTTGAATCTTTATGTTTTAATTGTTTTTAGGAATTACATGTTCTAATCATATGACCGATTGCTCGAATTCTGAATGTTGAGTTGTAATGTGTTGCGCAAATTTGATAGATTCCACCTTCGACCTTGACCCAATGTGCACTAACAATGGAACTTCATTGATATTTTTCAACTACTGGTTTACAAAGATTAAGCTTCCAGAAAGAATAGCTTTCCTAATATACTAAGCACCACCGAATAACTAAACTCTGTAACAATATGACTTGACAATTTTGATGTATTGTAATACGTACACACACACACAAATATACATTGCTAATGGAAATCATTGCTGTTTGCAGTTTGTGTAAAACTATTGAAATGGTCGCCGAAGATGGGAAGAGCTTCGTAAAGAGGGACACACTCAAAAAAATAGAAGCAAAGATTCAAAGTTTGTGGAAAGAACATGACGTTTACAGGGCCGAATCTCGGGAAAAGCCTCCTAAGCCAGGGAGAAGTTCTTTGGAAACTTCCCGTTCCCTTACATGAATGGCTTTTTGCATCTTGGACATGCATTCTCACTCTCAAAGCTAGAGTTTTCTGCACGTTATCATAGACTAAGAGGTGCCAATGTGCTCTTCCCCTTCGGTTTTCATGGAACCGGAATGCCCATCAAAGCCTCAGCTGATAAAATTGCACAAGAGATTCAACAGTTTGGACACCCGCCTATCTTTCCCATCAACGAAGAGGATCCAGTGAACCAAGAAGAAGTTGAAGATGCAAATGCAGGTGCACCTCTAGAAACTAAGTTCAAGGGAAAGAAGTCCAAGGCTGCATCAAAATCAAGCGGACAAGCGTACCAGTGGGAAATCATGCGTAGTCTTGGCCTTTCCAACAGTGAGATATTCAAATTCTGCGAACCATCTGAGTGGTTGAGCTTCTTCCCTCCATTGGCAATGGAAGACCTCAAGGCTTTTGGCTTGGCATGTGATTGGAGCCGTTCCTTTATTACTACAGACAGGAACCTGTATTTTGATAAGTTTGTGAGGTGGCAGATGCGGAAGTTGAAAGACGAGGATAAGATTGTCAAAGCGAAACGCTACACCATCTACTCTCCAATGGATGGGCAGCCATGTGCAGATCATGATAGGGCAATTGGCGAAGGAGTTCAGCCCCAAGAATATACTATCATCAAAATGGAGGTGGCGATACCTTTTCCTTCTAAGTTGGGAGTGTTGGAGGGGAGAAAAGTGTTCCTTGCTGCGGCAACATTGAGACCTGAGACCATGTATGGGCAAACAAATGCATGGGTATTGCCCAACGGGAGGTATGGAGCCTTTGAAGTCAATGAAACAGATGTATTTATTCTTACGCAGAGGGCAGCGCGTAATCTTGCTTATCAGGGGTTCTCTAGGATACCTGAGAAACCTTCTTGCTTGATTGAACTAACTGGTTACGATTTGATTGGCCTTCCATTGAAGTCACCGCTTGCACGCCATCAGATTATTTATGCCCTTCCTATGTTAACCATCGTAGCAGACAAAGGGACTGGGATTGTGACTAGTGTACCTGGGGATGCTCCTGATGATTATATGGCCCTCCATGATTTAAAATCAAAACCAGCTTTTAGAAACAAATATGGTGTGAAGGATGAATGGGTTATGCCCTTTGAGATTGTGCCGATCATCAATGTTCCGGAATTTGGAGATAAGGCTGCGGAGAAGGTTTGTGGGGATCTCAAGATTAAAAGCCTGAATGAGAAAGAGAAGCTAGCAGAAGCCAAGAGGTTGACATACTTGAAAGGGTTTACAGAAGGAACACTGCTGGTGGGGGAATTTGCAGGAAGGAGAGTCCAGGAGGCAAAATCATGGATAAGGAGCAAACTAATGGAGGAAGGAAATGCAATCATGTACAGTGAACCGGAGAAGCACGTAGTGTCACGGTCAGGGGATGAATGTGTTGTGGCTCAAACAGAGCAATGGTACATCTCTTATGGTGAACCTGAATGGAAAAAATTGGCTGAGGAATGCTTGTCGAGCATGAACTTGTACTCTGAAGTGACACGACATGGATTTGAACACACGTTAAGTTGGTTGAATCAGTGGGCTTGTTCACGATCGTTTGGGCTTGGAACACGTATTCCCTGGGATGAAAAATACTTGGTCGAGTCGTTGTCTGATTCAACCCTTTACATGGCTTATTACACCGTTGCTCACTTTTTACACGATGGAGACATGTATGGGGATTCCAACACATCTGGGGTTATACCTGAACAAATGACCGATGAGGTATGGGATTTTATCTTTTGTGATGGGCCCTTTCCAAAATCATCTGACATATCATCATCAATTCTGAATAAGATGAAGAAGGAGTTCGAATATTGGTATCCATTTGATCTTCGAGTGTCTGGTAAGGATCTCATCCAGAATCATTTAACATTTTGTATTTACAACCACACGGCAATTATGCCCAGGAAGCATTGGCCTCGTGGGTTTAGATGTAACGGGCACCTGATGCTCAATTCTAAGAAGATGTCCAAGTCCACAGGGAATTTTTTGACATTGCGGCAGGCAATAGATGAATATTCTGCTGATGCCACACGAATCGCTTTGGCCGATGCTGGTGATGGTGTTGATGATGCAAATTTTGTATTTGACACTGCAAATACTGCCATCGGACGACTCACTAAAGAGATTGCATGGATGGAGGAGAATTTGAGTGCAAACTCTTTGAGAAGAGGTTCTCCTTCTACTTTTGCGGACCATGTATTTTTGAATGAAATAAATATCGCTGTGAGAAGGACTGAGCAGAACTACGAGTCTTGCATGTTCCGAGAAGCCCTTATCACTGGATTTTATGGTCTTCAAGCTGCCAGGGATTGGTATCAGCATTCATGCGGTGGTGCTCAGGACATGAATCGAGATTTGGTGTGGCGTTATATGGATGTAGAGACGCGCATGGTTGCTCCAATCTGTCCACACTACGCTGAATATGTGTGGAGGGAGGTTTTGAAGAAGGATGGATTTGTAGTAAACGCAGGCTGGCCTGCAGCTGATGCTCCAGATCTAATCCTCCAAAGTGCCAATAACTATTTGAAAAAGTCGATTGATGTAATGAGGAAGAAGCTTAGAAAGCACCAGCCAAATTCTAAGAAACCCGGTAATAATGGTTCTCCAATTTCATCTTCGGTAGAAGGGAAGAAGGTAATATGCCTGATATATGTGAAGGAGCAATTTGATGAGTGGAAGGCAGATTGCTTGAGGATACTCCAGAATAACTTCAACATAGAGACTCGTACTTTTGCTCCGGACAGGGTGATATTGGAGGCACTGCAGAGTAGTTCTCTTGGACAGGCTAAAGATTTTAGACAAGTCCAAAATCTTTGCATGCCTTTCGTGAAGTCGAAGAAGAATGAGGCAGTTCAACTTGGGGCTCAGGCCTTAGATTTGAAGTTACCATTTGGAGAGATTGAGGTATTTAAACAGAACTTAGACTTGATTAAGAGACAACTGGATCTTGAAGAGGTAGAAGTTTTGTCTGCTGCCAACCCTAATAATCGTGCAAAAGTTGGTCCTCATGTTAAACAGATAGAGCAAAATCCTCCATTCCCTGGAAGCCCAACTACCATCTTCTTGACCCGGTAATTGTAATCCTTTTGGTACTTATCTGCAATTTGTATTAGATTATTTTACCGACTTGACATATATGGGTCTTTTCCTCCTGGATCTTGCTCTAAGATTGTACTTCTATTTCTTAAGGGGCTGGTTTGGTATTGCGGTGTAGCCAAAATAAGCTGTTTCTGTAGAAAATTTTAATTATTTAGGTGTTTGGTCAAGCAACTGAAAACTGCTTCTTCTTTTTTTATTGGTCAAAACTAGAGGCAGCTGCTTCTGAAAACAGCTGTGAATGTGGCCGTATTTTCCTCATTTGTTTTAAAAAATGACGTGAGTTACCCTCAACATTTTTACAATCAGAACTGAAACCCACTCCATGCCCAACTTGGTCCTCTCTGGCTCTCTCTTACTAATCCCCATTGTTAATGTTAATCTCTCCATTCTCTCACCAAATAGTTTTCAACATTTCTTACTCCCTCATCCGTATGACCCAGGAAATGTGTTTTTGGGTTTGGAACCACAGAGGTAGACTCAAACTTTCTTGGTGTTTTTTAGGCTTTCTAGTTTGGATTGTCCTCCTATTTCCTTTTCTCTATTTCATTTATGGATCTGAATGTTTTTCTTTCTGATTTTAATTTTGCTTATTTTTTAAATTCCTCTCACTGCAGCTAAGGATCAACTACCCCACGACCACTGACTGCTCCACATTTTGGTGAAAATTCTTTTTATTTTATATTTTATTTGAGTTTTATTGTATTTCGGTGTTTGGGCTTGAATCCATCTCGTTCTTGGCAGAAAGTTAGGTTGTTTAAACCAACTAAATGAAAGTTTCAATTCAGTAGCTGTTTCATATTGATTACTGTTTAGTTTAAGGTTCAGATTTGGAGTTGTGTGTAAAACTCATTCTTTTCTGCATTTTCTATCTTGTATCATTTTAAGGATTTTGTTTGGTATTTTCATGTTTTGGGGCTAATCCTTATTCTTGGTTTTGGAGGCCTAACAAATGTGACAAATAGATTAGGAAACCGTGATTAATTTAAGGGTGGTGTGCAAAACCAAGTTCTTCATTGGAATTTAAGGAAATGACATCTTAATTATCTGTATATCCTTTTTACAAACCATATGGTATTTGGTTCATGTTTATTTATTATATACACTGAATAGCATCAAGTAGTTGTTTGGTTAGAAGTCTGGTTTCTTTCCCCCAAAAATAAATCGTACAATTTGTAGATGACACAAACCGGGAAACACATCTTGAAGTTTTGTTTTCTGGAGCTGAGTGTGGCTTCCTTATTGTCTTGAATGAAGCTTGAATTTCTTCATTTAATTATAATGATTGGATCTTTGAGTAAGGTTTCTGTTTTCCTAGTATTAATTAGTTATTCTTTATGCTTTTTGTAATTGCTATAGTAGTAATGGTTATTTTTATAGTACCTGGGTTGGCAAATTAGAAACAGAACTTGTTCTGGGGCACCAGTTCCTTCATGATCAAAACTCTCTATCTGTATCAAACGGTCTCCAACTTTCCTTCGTTAAGTTAGTCTTAGGCCGCACTAGTGGTAAATTGGCATTGGGATTGGCTGCTTCTTGTGATCTGTACTTTATATATTCTCCAATTTGTCTGCAATGTTTTTTGCTTTTATTGATTTCTGGCCTACTGTAATAATATGAGAGACTGAATCCAAGCGAGTGAATGAACGAGTCTGGGGTTTGTAAAGAGCATAGGACTATAAAAAAACACTACCCGGAATAGGAGTCTTCTACAACTTTTGGTGTTTGATCTTATCATTTCTAATTGGAAATTTATGCCTCTCCATGATCAAAGCTTAGCTGTCTTTGTATCAAAACATATGTGGTTGGTTCTGCATTATCATTTGAGGTGCTTTTACAACACATGCATGAGTTGTGCATTGTTTAGAATTGGACTGTCTGTAGCAAGCTTACCCTTCTTTATTATTATTTTTAACGAAAAAACAAAGAAGATAAGAAGGGCAAGCTTACGCTTCATGCATAATTATGACCAATACTGCTCTCTGTATGTAGGCATGTTCGATATGAGTGTCATTTTGATGATGGAGTGACGACTCAAATGGCATTCTAAGTACAGACAGACAGACAGACATGGAGACGTGCACAAGAAGAATACATATCATGCATGCTCCTGGGGCAGAGAAATGAAAGACACTGAGAAATAGAATTGTTTATTTGAAGGATTAGAATTGCAGTTTTCTTTCTTTTTCTTTTTTGTAAATTTTTTGTCGTAGCATTCAAATTGAGTTCTCATAGCATTCAAATTTCTTCATTACATTCAATTCATTTATTGGTGTTTTGGGAGGAAGTAAGAGAGAATTGAATCCTGTTTGCTCATTGCTCAAACAGTTTCTAATTAGAAAGATGTGCTATGTATTGATCCTAATCTTTTTTTCCTGTAGGATCTTGAAAACAAATTAACAGGTTATTTGATTAATTTTTTTCCCGAGGTAATTTCATTTTATTCACTTAAGTGTCTACAATGGAGATATTTATTCTTAAAATATATTTACTTCTTAGGCTCTTGGTAACATAACTGCTAATTAGCTTTCCCCCTTTGAAGCCTCAAAAGTTTTCATAGCAAGTGCCTCACTTGAAATACTTTGACTGGTTACTAACCATGACCAACATGGTTGCTGGCATGACTCTATGATTGTTAACGTAGTCCTACACGCTTTCTCATTTCTCATACAGAGAAACAAAGTCCCGCACAATTTACAAAACAAAATTTTCGCAAATTTCTAAACTGTAAACCAATTGATATGTCTCGTAATACAGAGCATATGGGTCTGTACATTTTCCCGCATATCAATTCTATTGGACTGCAGCATGGAAATGCCTCCTAGAAGATGTTGGTTCGAACATCGACCCAACCTAAAATCTAGTTTTGTGTAACCCATGGACATCTTCATAGCCTTAAGACCCATTTATGATAGAAAACATCAACTGGTTTCTTAACAGTACCTTGAAGGCATCCAAATCTACAATGACAGTGGAACTGGAAACCACTTAGTTTGGTCTGCAATTCGTAATGGCGAATATCATAACAACTTTTCGTTTGAAAAGTTACATACAAGATTTTGTTCCAACGCATGGAACTGCCACAAATAATTTAATCTCAAGTGCCAATATACATATATTCCCTACATAATGCATATGTAACATTTATAGGTTAAGTAATTGATAATAAAATTCAATGTTAAAACGCAAAGAAAAGGCAAACACATTTATTTGCTTCCCTCACTACGGGTATTCAAGGAAAGATACTAACTATCTTTCCTTTCCTCTTCTAAAAGGAAACCCGAACTCAATGAAACATTTACCATAAACATATAGCAATTTGTCCCATTAGTTTAAGTAAAAACTAAGTTTATGTTATACCTCAAATATAGCAACTAAACCACAATAATTTTGTTTTAAGATTGTTGGTAAAAATATAAAGATAATTGCTATATTTACAGAAGTTCGAAAATAAAACTTCACTACAAATTCGAAATAAATAAAAGAAAATAACGACAAGGAAGATTAAGAATACTTTACAGATGATCGAGTCTAGAATTTGGTTCTATCTCCTTAAGACGAAATTGCCTCCTCATAGGTGCTTTTAGGATTTACTTGGCAAATATCTCCCAGGATACAACGATTGACTTCTTGTTGAAGTAGAACTACAATCCCCAAGAAAAGCGAACTCAAACTTGTGTATGAATTCTCTCTTACTAACTCACTATATTTTTAAAAATATAATGCTATGAATGCTCTAAAAACTACTATTGTTGGATTACAATTGGATAAATGAAATGTTTTAGGACCTTCTCTATTTATAGGCAACAAGGCCTCTGTTCAAAAAGAATGTGACTGAAAAATATCAACAAATGCGTCTTTTCATGTTGCATCCATAAGCCAAGAAGTGCAATGTTTCAATTACTATGAAACAATGCAGCTTAAGCCAAGAAGTGCAATGTTTCAATTTCTATGAAAGAATGCAACATTTTACATATGAAACAATGCAACTTCATCCAAGAAGTGCAATGTTTCAATTTCTATTAAAGAATGCAACTTTTCACATAAATTATTATTATTTTGTTCATAAACAAATAAATAATATTTTATTTTTCCTCGATTAATAACATGACTATTCTCAATTGATACATACCAATTCGTAAAAGTCACGAGTCCCACAATTTAATTTCCATTCAATTATTAAAAAAATTCAATATAATTTTTGAGAGAGAGAGAGAGAGAGAGAGTGAGAGGTTTCGGGTGTTTTTTAGGTTGAGAGAGAAATTTTTGAATTACCTTGTGTGTTAAATGATGCTATGTATTTATAAGGCTTTAGGCATCTATGGTTTTTCAAAGAATATCTTCTTATTTGGAAGGAATATATTCTTTCCCCAAATTGTAGAGATTGAATCAATTAGGGATTTGATTGGGATCAAATTACTATTGATGATGATATCTCCGAAATAGGATAATATCCTAAATTGGTGATATTATTTTTTAATTGGTGATTATATTTCCAACCATATTTAAGATAATATCCCTATTTTTAGTATCAATTAATTGGCCAAATAAATGAGCTCAATTAATTGACCTAGGAGATATTCTTCTTGTCTACGTGGTGCCTTATGATTGGAAGCTGGATTATTTGCTCCCACATGGATTGAGGGAGAAGAACGGGAAGGAAGTTCAAGGATCAAAGAATCTACATGCTAATATTCCCCGCGCGGAATTTTACTCAAAGATCAGCAAATCTTGAAAAATCTAATAACATGAAGTAATAGAAATTTTAATTCAATCTAAAATTAAAATATAAGACTAAAAATTACAAAAGCCAAATTTTTTTAAAAAAAAACTACAAAAGCCAACTTCCCTTCCTAATCCCTATCCCCGCCACTCTTACCCACCCCAACATCGCTCATACCATCATGCCTCTCTCAAAAATACTTGTCTCTTCCGGTGGTCCTAGTCGTTACAAGGACTGTAGGGATGTGATTTGGCACACTAAAAACCTAACTCCTCTTTTCCTTTTCCCTTTTCCACAAGCACCCACCAACTACGGCTACACCAGTGAGCCCTAAAGCAATCTTCTAGTTAGGGGACGAAACCCACCAACCAATTGATGTCTCTGCTATAGGCAAAAGAAGGATCCACTATGAATGAATGTGAAGAGTGGAGTAGCCTCATCCTGAGCCCCACACGTATGATGGCAACAACATGATTTTTAATTTGTATTTACTTAATTTTTTTCAACGATAAAATAATTGTTAATTCACTAATATGCTGATATAATCACTTTTCAAAACTTGTATTCTCAAATGATCACTTTAAAAATCTTATTATGATATAATCACTTGGGGACTTGAAATTACCTAAGTGCCGTCCATATAAAAGACTCTTTAGCACTTTGTTTCTGAAAGGCAACTTCTCCAAAGTCCTGTCGTCCCTGTTTGTGCAGTCTCCCAAATAGTGGCTGAACTCCAAGTTGCGAGCACTGAGCAGCTCTAAGTCGCTAGCCATCCATCATCATAAACCAGTTGGCCAAAAATTTTGAACCCTAGTTTGACCGTAGCGAAGCCGGCGCAACGCACGACCTCCATTGTGGACCTTCACATCGAAGTGACTGTCGCGACTCCACAGTGGCGAGTTCCGTCGTCGTTGTGGACAGAGGTGAGTTCTGATATTGATTTTGTACTGTATGTGTCTTATAAATTCGTTTATCCCCTGTTCTCCACACATGGGCAAAAAAGCTAAATTTTTCAATTTGAAGGAGTTCTGATATGATGAAATCCATAGTTTTTGTTATTATCTGTAGTGGGATCTGTGTGGTGAACTTGACTTTTGTTTAAAATTGATTGAATTCTGTATAATGTAGTGCAATGTGTTTGATAATGGCCAAAATAACAGCACACAGAAAAATAATATGTTAACTTTGTGTGGCCTAAAAATAGGTTTGTTAGGTTAGTTGTAGCCTCAATTTAGATGCTTAACTAGGGAATTTGAGGTATTTTAGTGGGAATTTATTGCTATTGTGGGTTTGTTTTGGTAAGAAGTTTAGTTTGTGTGGTTTGGTTTCCAATTTGGTAATTGATATTATACTGCACAGGTTGTGATACAAAATGATTTTTGAGTAAGGTTAAGGGTGTTTGATATTATACTGCATTATTCATTTTGTATGACAACCTGACATTTCTGTAGAAGGTGTTTAAATTTGTTTAAAACCCTTATAGCCTAGAGGGGGCATCTTGCTGTCATGGTATGTTTAGTTGAGTTTGTTAATAACTTGGAACCCAGGCATATATACAAAATGAGAGGAAATAGAGAAAATAATAAATTTTTGTTCTTGAAGCAGCTACAATTTGAAATCGAAGATTTGTGGATTCATAAGATGATACGGGTAGTGGAATGATAGTTGCGTATGTTATTATTGGACCTAATTTTTGTGGTTAAATGTTATTAATCAGTCTAGTCATTATTAATGTTATTTGCAGAAATGGATACTGTTGGAATATTGGTATGCTACAATGGAAGTTGGGTTCGGAAGGATAACATTGACAGTTATGAAGGTGGGGAGGCTAAAGGCATAATAGTGTCACGGAACATAACATTTCTCGACCTTGTTCAGCATATTTATAAGATCATGGATGCAGATCCCAACAAAGTCATTGTGGCACTGAAGTATTCAGTTCCTCTATCCTCATCTGTCTATAAGCACATAAGGGTTGAAGACAATGATGATGTTCAATATTGTGTAAAGTACAACACATATGTTATGGCCTCTAAAGTAACCCCTTTAATAGCAAGCTTGAAAAATATAGAAGGTCATGGTATTGAAGGGTGCAATGGCAATGTAAGCATTGAGAGTAGCAATGCTCTTGCTAAATTTGGTGTGGAACATAGAAATGAGGTCATTGGGGACAACGAAACTAAAAATAGTGGAAATGGATTGAATTGAACAGATTGGGGTTGAAGATGTTAATTTTGAAAGTGTGGAAAACATAGTTGCTGATTTCTGTGAACCTAGCAATGAAGAGGAACCGTACTCTGCGCCAAATATGCATCGTCATGGGGACAACAATTTTGAACCCTCCACTGTGCATTGTAGACAGGTGCAATCTGAACCTTCTCGACAATCAATTTCGACTGGAATGCACACAAGCCAGATTGATTTGATGCATGGTCAGAGTTTGAAATAGATTGATTGTGGTGGAGGCCTTTGTTGCATAAATTGGGAAGCAAATTTTAAGGTTGGCCGAGTTTTTCCACATAAGGTTTCCCTTTTAAAAACCATAAGTTTAGCAGCAATTAGAGGCCACTTTCGATTGAGAACCATCCAATCTGGGAAGCATCGGTTGTGTGTTCGTTGTTGACAGCTTCCTTGCCCTTGGCAAGTTCGAGCATATAAAATTGGATTACATGAGTTTAGGGTTGTTAAATACGATCTGTTTCATGAATGTGATCTAAGGTATGTAATCAGTCACCATCCTCAAGCTACGACTGGACTGTTGTCCGATAGTGTGAATTGGAGATTCAAGGATTCGCGCACCATTTATACTCTAGCTGATATCAAGAAAGATGTGAAAACAAATTTTTGGGTGACCATAAGCTATGCTACATCGTGGAGTAGCCGAGAGTTCGCTATCAAAACAATTAGAGGGTCTGCAGAACAGTCATATTCCCTTCTCCCTTCATATTGTTATGAATTGGAGCGTACAAATCTTGAAGCTTTGACATACATTGAGACTGATGCAGCCGACCACTTCTTATATTTTTTTTATGTCAATTGGTGCATGCATAAGAGGATTTCAGTCGTCAATGCGCCCTGTCATTGCCGTTGATGCTACCCATTTGAAGTGCAAGTATAAAGCTGTTTTGTTTGTTGCAACCGCATTTGATGGAAATCGTAATATATATCTGATTGCCTTTGGGATTGGAGATTTGGAGACGGATGCAGCGTGGGAGTGGTTTTTGACAAAACTAAATTATGCAATTGGTGATTGCGCGAATCTTGTTGTCATATCCGATCGAAATGTCAGAATACGAAATGGGTTAAATTTTTTTTTTCCTGGGGCAACACATGGAATTTGCTGTTATCACTTGAAGGGCAATATGAAAGCCTCATTTCGCTTGAAGTAGCGGGATCCAATATTGGGGTATTTTGTAAGGGCAGTGAAGTCATATCGTCTGGGGGAGTTCAATCGTCACTTCTCCATGATAAAGAATGATCGAGTGCAAACTTATCTAGTACGTGCAAGCCTCCAGAAGTGGTCTCGAGCCCATTGTGATGGACGATGATATAATGTGATGACAACAAATATTGTGGAGTCCATAAATTCAGTTCTTCGTTTTGCAAGGATGCTTCCGGTGGTACACTTGATTGACGAAATTACAAATATGCTTTTGTATTGGTTTAGTCAACGACGAGATTTAGCAAGGAAATGTCAATCTACATTGTGCCCTGATTTAGGCGAGAAGAAGTTAAGGAAGAGGTTAGACGCTGCTTCAAGGATGAATGTGGTCAAAATCAATGATGAGGAGTATAATGTTCTGGATGGTGATATGAACGGGCTGGTGAACTTGCAAAACCGTAGTTGTACATGCAGGAAGTTTGACTTAGAGCAACTCCCGTGCAAGCATGCTATTGCGGTATGTCGACACTTGAAATTGAACCCCTACTCCTTGGCCTCTTCGTATTACACACGAGCAACATGGGCAGCTGCATATGCTGAATTCATTTATCTTGTACCACCTCAAGGGACATGGGTTATTCCCGATCATTTGCACAATATAAAAATCCTCCCTCCTCTTTCTAAGGTTATGCCAGGGCGTCGTAAAACACAAAGAATACCTTCTAAAGGAGAGGACCGGCGTGAAAACAAATGCTCAAGGTGTGGTGTGAAGGGCCACTACCAAAATACATGCAAACAATCTTTCCTCGTCACCAACAAGCAGCAGGTTGCGTAGAGGTGATAGTTGTTTAGGTTCTATGTCTGTTTTCATAAACTGGTAAGTTGACGCATAGCTTCGGTGATGTCGTAAGCATGAAAGTCGGTTCACTTAATGGTCATGGCAGCCTTACAAACGCAAGGTAACAAGTCCCTTTCAATGACTGGCCAGGATTAGTACACATTGTTGAACATACGGTGCCCCAGGTCACAATCAAACCAGGTGCAAAATATTGTTCCACTGCCACATAAGTCTTACAAATTATCATTTATGTTGGTTTGTTATGTACTGTTCATTTCAATTTCAATTGTATTGCATTTGGTGTCATGTGTATTGTGATTTCAGTGACATTGGCTTATATTGGTTTCCTTTGCTACAGAATGTCATGTATTCCCTATTTATATTGACACTATCGCCATGTTATTGTACTTTTCTTGAGACTGTATTCGTATTGTATTGTACCTTTTTTGTAGTCATATTGGTATCGCAAAGTAAAATGTGTCTCCAAAATGAAAGGGCCTAGAAGGCTAACCATAAATGCATCCCGTACATAAAACTCATTCAAATGCATTTGTTACGCCATTATCGTGACATTGGTAGTACTTCATCATTTCTCATTGCAACTTCAGACAACGCAAGGGGGAAATGTGGGCCATTTACAAGGTCAACTCTGCTATTGTTTTACGTAATATGGTTCTAGTTTTGGGAGGGGAGTGACCGTTGTTTATTTTGTTATTTGTCATGTTTGAGGTGGATTCATTGTCAAGACGATTGAAGGTACATTACAGTTCCTACCCAAAATTAGATGGGTGCACAATATTGGCAATGCCTTTTGAATTGCAATTGGAAATTAATAGGAAATGTAGAAGGACCATGTCTGCCATAACGGATCTAAAATACATATCTTCTCTTCCATTACATCCAATACCTAACCAACATTAACCTGCCAACTGTAGATGACCACACCTCCCATTACTTTTGGCAAACAACAAATAAAATACCATTACAAACATGAACAGAGATACCCAAAACCAGGGGTTTTTCATCTTGCCTTTTCCACAGTTTTTTTCTTCTTCCAACCGATTTATTTTCCTAAGCAAGTCGAGAATTATGTGCTTCGATCTGTCACACATCTCTGGGTCAGCCCATTCCCAAAATGTGCATCCATTCTTCTGCATAAACGAAAACAATTTATTGTAACGCATAGGCGCACCATCACTTTTTTAATCCACGACAATCCCAAATTTCAACAGCCTAAGCACAAAACTAAACTCAATCAACTTACCCTTCCACATACTTGAAACCTCCTTCTAGGATGAGAAACTGTCCATGATGTATGCGTTTTGACAACGTTCCCACAGTACCTGACCCGTGACCATAGTGAACTTGCATCTTCCATGTCCCCTCGACATCTTGAAGTTGAGTCTTGAGCGTGCAACCGAGAGCTAACTGACTCAGCCGCACCACTACGGAGGCTCCTCCTACTCATCTCCTTATTTAGTATTTATGAACTCTTGTTCAAGATCTGCGATATTGAGGCTGCTAAAAAGGGTCAGCTTGTATTCAATGGGATTTACTTGTGTGTGCACAAAGTGGAGGGAAAACCTTCTGAGCGCACCAACATTAATAATGGACTGATTGGGGATCCAAAATGTGGTGTTGCGCCTTCCACGTCAATTTTCTTCCGAGTAACTTTTTTTTTTATTTCAATATTTTCCATTGTCATCGGTCAGGCCCACTGCCACATTTACTTTTGAGTCATACCCTTAATGTATTATAACTACGACATGGTATACAGTTGCAAATACAGTACATGCCCTCCTTTGTTGCTTGTTGATTGGCACATATTGCTGAGTTATTGGTGTTATAGTGGCACTTTATATATTTTATATTGCCTTGTATTGTACTTTTATTGGCTTTGCATTGTAAGCTGTGTATTATTATCGCTTACTATTCATATTATATCATACTTATAATCCGATGCTTAATTTAGGGGCTGTAAGAGGAAACAGCAGGAGATTTTGTGGGGTCATCTTTGTTGTCTTAGTGGGATACATTCGAAAGGCATCCCTTGTATATATATACAACATGAGTCCCTTAACAGGCAGGGTTCGCTGTTGTTCCACAAACGAACCTGTGTACTTAAGAACACAAAATAATGTATCGAAATTACATGTACTACATTTTACAAACTGTCTTTATACAAAATAAAAATAGTGGGCACCTCAAACTTACATAATACAAAACCAATTTCAAAAGAGGGCATCTCAACCTGACATAATACAAATTACATAAACAGGCTCCTCATAGTTAAATAATACAAAAAGAGGCCACCTCATATATAGTTCCATTTTACACACTATCTCCACAACATTTGACAGGGTCCAAAGTAATATTAGAAGTCCAACCTTTTGTCTGTGGTCACATTCAGATTTGCGTACCGTTTAATTGCGGCGACCGCGACCCATTAAATTCATCACCCCTCCGACATTGATGTTGTCCCACTTTCCTTCTAGATCCACAATTTTTGCAAACTTCCGAAATAGTTCGAAACTAATTTCCAGTTGGTTTTGCTTCAACTGAGCCATTTCCTCAGATTCCTTGAATACGACAACTGCAGTTGCAGGGGCATTTACAATTTTAGCTTTCACAGCCTTTATATGTAGGAGATGCATTCTGGCTTGATAACGAGATCGAATTGTGCGATTCTTTATGACACCCCACCTAGCTTGGCCCTCGACAATTTTGAAACAATGTCTGTGTGGAGATTTTTCCAAAATATGGTGTTGGCTCGACATTGCTGCAGTCCATGGACCAAGTCTGCAGTCACTTCTGGTGCTGATTTGGTAGTTGTTTCAATGTACCCTCCTTCAGTAATGGAAACAATCGGGTTTTGTGGGGGGTTTGGCTCCATGGTTGTTGAGTATTTAGTGCGGGTTGGTGTAGGAATTATTGTGCCCAAACTAGAAGTTATTCTGATGTGAGTGAAATTTATGCGCAAGGTATGAGGTTTAAAGGGTTTACAGGAGTTAATGTGATGGAAATATGGTGGTTCATGGACCTGTGTTACAATTAAATAGTGGGAGGTAATAATGACCAGAAGTAAATGAGAGTGAGCAAGTGGCGGGGGTTATTGGCTGGAGTTGTTGGGTGGATATTTTGGTGGGAGTTATTGGGCGGGACGTCAGACTTGGGGTTTGTGTGAATGGGTATGTCACTATTTGGTGCACACGGTTGCTATTTGTTGTATACGGCCCTTGTTGTATTTCCAATTTATTCCTTTTGTTCTCATTGCACTACTACAAAAAAGGATAAAGACGACGGGAATTCACTGTCGTGTATTCGGTTTTCAAACCGTCGTGGAATTGACCGACATATATTTGGGTGTCAAACCACGATGCTAAATCACCGTCGTTGTTAAAACAAACAACATCATTAACAAATACTAACCGACGTCTTTGTAATGGAAAAAGAGATAAAAAAACAGTCGAGGATGAGAATAGACGACCAATTCTAACAAAAAACATCGTTAAAAAGGAAACATATGACATATATTAACAGAACATGGCCGCAAGATATACATACAACGACGAGAACTAAAACCCAGCGCCGTTAAATATACCTTTCACGACAAATAAAAATATGACATCTTTAAATACATAATCGACGACGTTATTGACTCCTACTACGTCAGTTTATTTTCAACAACCGTCGTGAAATGAATTTTCCACTTCGCTGTTTCTATTAATGATGACGTGGAAATAGATGTTAGGGTCATTACTTACGACGCATATATTTAAACTGACGACGTTGTACTAATAAACAACGTCGGTTACAAATAATTGAGAGCTGTATTACAGAATTTATACGTCATCTCTTAAAATATAATTGTCGTCTAATGGATCTGACATGGCAAGGTTTCTCAGTTCACCGCCATGTAAAATAGTTTTCACGACATGATCTTAAAATAAACGATGTGGAAAATATGTTGGAGTCATTACTTATGACATATTAATTTATAAAGACGACATTGTCGTCAATATACAACGTCGTTATCATGCAAAAGACAGCCATATTTCATAATATATACGTCATCATTAAAAAAATTACCGTCGTCTAATTCCTATTAGACGGCATTGTTAATCCGATATTAGCCGTGTAAAGAAATTTTAACGACATTATCATAAGAAAAGAGACGTTGATACATTCATATAACGTTGTTTTTGTAAAGGAACGACGTCCAAATATATCTTAACGTCGACAAATTTACTAACGGATTTAAAATACCATAGTGAATTCATCCTTCCACTTCATTTATGAAATAACATGCGACGTGGTAAAGTTAAGACGACGTCGTCTTTTGTAACGTTCAGGTTAGATATCTCGTCTTTTAGACGTCGATATTATGGGATTAGAGTCGTGTTATTTGGAATTACATGGCCGCTCTTTATGCTTCTCTGACGTGATATCCTTAATAACTGTTTCACAATAGCGTCGTGGTTCTTCTTTGTTACGTTGCTTTAAGACGTCGGTAAATATATTGCGGTCGTTGAATGCTCCAAAACGTCGTTTTTTATTAGAACAGACGTTTGTTTTTCATATTTTTATTAAGACTGTTGTGTTTGTAATCTTGAACCAGTATTTTTTGTACTGATTGTTTTGTGGCCAAAACTTGTATAATAAAAGTGAAGAAATCACATTACAATATATTACAAAATTAATGTCATACACTGCCAATTACGTAAGCGTCATTCAATCCATATATCTTCACACCCATCTCGAATATTTTGATTCCCAAACTCACCCACTAGTTCATCAAATGTGTCAATATTTGGCATCCTTCTAGTAAATGGCTCACACTCAATTCTCACATCACCTAAGACATCATCACCAATAACATCATTGTATTCTTTATTAGGCATTGATAACACTACCGACCAACCATGATGCATTGGGTCGTCAACAAAAAATACTTGTTTGACTTGAGAAGCCAAAACAAATTGGTCATTCCTATGTCCAATTTTACTCAAATCTACAAGGGTAAATCCAAGTTCGTCCACTACAAGACCAGAAGTATTATCAATCCAATCACACCTAAAGACTGGGATTGTAAACTTTTGGTAGTCAATGTCCCAAATTTCTTGAATGACACCATAGAAACCTATATTTGAGAGAATTGGGTTTTTATCCTTGGCACTAGCAACTTGCATAGTATGTGCAAGTAAATAAACTCCACTATTTTGAGTTGTCCGCACATCATCTTGTGCCTTGATGTTGAATTTAATACCTTTAATGAGATAGCTCCTATATAATGGCACTGCCATGTTTGGACCAGCTGCTAGCCACCTTAAATTTTCTGATACGCCATGATTGTCTTCCTCATTAAGTTCACTTTGAACCTGCAAATTAATCATATAACTTCATTCAATCTAACATAGAAAGAAGAAAATTAAAAGTCCAATATGTTATTCAATAACATATACCTTGAAGCGTAGCCATTGAATGAAAGTGCTATTGTGCTTATCCTGCAGCCACTTTGTTCTCTTTCTAAATTTTGGATAAGCGGTCTGGATGTAGATCATATGTTGCCTACATGACACGAAAAATTCAAGCACTACGGTCCCAAACATATAAGATAAACATAAGAAATAATTTAAAATGGAAACTTAAAGAATAAAACTCATATATACTCGATATAAGGTAGGACTTCCTCCGTATTCTCCAAGACATATAGATGTGCTTGGTTCAACAGGTCTCGATCAACTACGGTCACTGTGCATCCTGATAATGGCTTTGAAACTCTCATCTTTTGGCTTGAAGGCACTCCAACTGTACTAACATAAGATAAATGCTTAGTACAAAACTTTACAGCTTCTTCAGCTATATACCGCTCAGCAATACAACCTTCGGGACGAGTACGATTCTGAACATACCCCTTTAGCACTTTCATATATCTTTCAAACGGATACATCCATCTAAAATATACTGGCCCACACAGACGAACTTCGCTGACAAGATGTACTACTAGATGAACCATGATATCAAAGAATGAAGGGGGAAAGTACTTCTCAAGCAAACACAAAGTAACTACTACATCTTCTTCCAACTTATCTAACTTGGAAACATCAATAGTGTTTGCACATATAGCATTGAAGAAGAAGCACAAACAAGTTATGCATTGAAGAAGAAGCACAAACGAGTTATTGCATACCTTGCAGGCTTTTCCAAAACAGAACGAATTGCCACAGGGAGCAATTGTTGCATTAAGGTATGACAATCATGTGATTTAAGGCCAAGAAGTCTTGAATCTTGTAAAGATACAAGATTTTTTATATTTGAAGAATAACCTTCAGGGACCTTCATACCATAGAAAGAATTGCAAACCTCTCTCTTCTCTGCTCTTGACAAATTCCAAGGCCCGGGAGGCAAACGAGTACGTCTTTCTCCATACTCGGGTTGCAAATCAGTTTTGACCCCCATGTTCAATAAATCTAATCGAGCAGCAATCCCATCTTTATTTTTTCCAGGGATCTCCAGCAATGTACCAATGATACTATCGCAAACATTCTTCTCAATGTGCATAACATCTAGTACATGTCTCACAGGAAGGTATTTCCAATACTCGAGATCAAAGAATATTGATTTCTTCTTCCAACAAACTCTGTCACCATCTTCAACCATATGCAGCACTTCTTCTCCGGTTAATGGCTCAGGAGGCTTGCCATATTCAGGTTTCCCATTAAAAGCTGCACGTTGCCTCCTATATGGATGATTGATCGGTCACCATTTTCTATGCCCAATGTAACAAATTTTGTGGCCATTTTTCAACCTGTGACTAGGTGTATCATCGCCGCATATTGGACAAGCTTTATATCCTTTAACAACACAACCAGATAAGTTTCCATAGGCGGGGAAATCATTAATTGTCCACATTAATGCAGCTCTGAGTGTAAAGTATTCTCCATTATGTGCATCATACACTCCTCCAATCCCATCCCACAAAGATGTTAAATCATCAATCAAAGACTCCAAGTAGACATGTATATCATTTCCGGGCTGTTTAGGACCGGAAATCAATAAGGTCAACATCATGAACTTTCGTTTCATGCACAGCCATGGAGGGAGATTATATGTAACTAAGATAACTGGCCAGCAACTATATCTGCTACTTAGAGAACTGTGGGGATTGAATCCATCAGATGACAGAGCCAATCTCAAGTTTCTCGGCTCATTACCAAACTCGGGCCATTTATCATCAAGAAGTTTCCAAGATGGGGAATCCGCTGGATGAGACATATAACCGTCAATTGATTTTCTAGCAGCATGCCAAGTCAAACTCTTAGCGGTCTCATGTGATCGAAACATCCTTTTAAACCTTGGAATTGGAGGAAAATACCACACCACCTTCGCTGGCACACCCTCTTTCAAGATTGAATTTTTGCCTTCCTTCCACCTTGAGATACCACACTTAGGACAATGAGTTAAATCCTCATACTCCTTCCTATACAAGATGCAATCATTGGGGCATGCGTGCATTTTCTCATAACTCAGCCCCAATGCACACAAAGTCTTTTTTGCCTCATACATAGAGGCCGGTATTGTATTTCCTTCTGGAAGCAAATCGCCTTGAAGTATCAATAATTCTGTAAAACAGCCATAACTCATCCCATGTTTTACCTTCAAATTATACAACTTCACTAATGCTGATAACTTCGTGTACTTTTTACAACTAGGGTACAATGGTTGATCTCCATCCCCAATCACATTGGCAAACTCATAAGGATCGGATCCAAAATCACCAAAATCATTATCATCCATCTCTATTTCTTCAGACACAAAACTGTACCTACTATGGTCATCATCTTCTTCAACATTTCTACTAGCATTAGTAGCTGCTTCCCAAGGTTCTCCGTGAAATGTCCAATTCTTATAGCTTTGGTCAACTCCATTAAAGTATAAGTGATCCCTTATAATTCCAACCCCAAACAATTTCAAATTAACACATTTAACACATGGACAACGGATATGTGTGGTAGTTAGAAGATTTTCTACAGAAAAGTTAAAAAATGCTTCCACCCCTAACTCATATGCCTTCGATCTTCTATCCGAGTGCATCCATAACTTATCCATCTCCGACACTATACCCTATTATATATAATAAAGTGAAAAGACAAGCAATGACCATCACTATAGCAGATTATATAAAGTCTAATAGCAAGTAATATACAAAATAGACGACGGTTTTTAAACAAAAACAAGCGTGTTTTACATTTATATGTATTTGACATATATAGACGACAGTTTATCAACAAACGTCGTCTAATTATAACCACGACGGTAGTTACATAACACCGTCGTGTATAAGTAATAAAAACGACGGTTTAAAGTAAAAACCGTCGTCGTATGCCTGAAAACGCGTCGATATCCAGTTTATTTTCAAGATCCCAAAACCCTATTAAGAACACAACATAGACATGAAACCAAGCAAGAAACCAACATATACGTGAAACCAACATATACTAAGCATGAAAACAATAAATCCATTCCCAATTCAACATAACAGAGAGTGATCAAGAAAACATTAAACAGAAAATCCATGAACCCATACCTCCAACAACATTATTAACAGATCGCAAAACATATACCTAAAACCCTTTAACAAAACAACGTAATATATCATTCAATGAATTTACAAGGGGAAGAGAGGGTTTGTACTTACAGGTTGGCAGAGCTCACAGATTATGACCAAATTGGATTTGACACAGCCTGGCCCAACTTTGAATTAGAGATGAAGTGAGAGAGCGAAATGTTATGTTGCGCGAAATCTGAAAATTTTAGGGTTCAGGGTTAGAAGTATAAAAATAAGAGCCAAATCTGAAAATTTTAGGTCCCGCGAATATTTTAAGAAAGCGCGCTTTTTTTAGGTCGCGCGAAATTTTTTTGGAAAGCCCGCTCTTTAAAACATCGACGAAAAAAACAATCGAAGTCGTCAAAACTAAGAGAAACCATGGCGAAAGTTTTACCAAAACCGACGTAAATTCATTATTCCACAACTCAAACACTGAACTCAACGCCGTTTATTTTAAAGAAACCACGTCATCTGTTGAACCAATAGCGTCGTTTGAATAACCTTTTACGTTTTTTTTAAAAATCGATGACGTTGTTATTCATGTACAACGTCATTTTAAAGGAACATAAACACCGTCGTCAAAAAAGTGAACATCGACTGAAAACATAAATACCGTCGTTAAAAAATAATACCCTAAACCCTAAACCCTAAATTATATATTACAGCCTAATATATAACGTCTTTTAAACCATAAACCCCAAAAATTATCCTTTAATCCTAAATCCTAATAAACCCTAAACCATCAAACTACAAGTGATGTTATGACTCATCAAAACAATTTATTTTTGGGTGGTCATTTTAGATTTGTATTACTCAAACTGAATTTTTTTAAGGTTTAGGGGGAAGAAAATATGTCAATGACTTCATAGGAGTTGACGTTTCATTTTTTGGATTTATTTTATATTTATTTTGAATATTTTGAATTAAAAATAATAAAATATTCTTATATCAACTACAAACCACGTCGGGGTTAATAAATTAAAGACGTTGTAAATCATAATAAACGACTCACTTGTAAAAAGGACGTCGTTTAAAAGAGAAACCATGGCGGATGTTTCACCATCCGACG
>NC_024128.1:22372785-22403761 GCF_000346735.1 Prunus mume
ATCAAGACATCAAACTGTGTTTGTATTCAATGTAAATTCCACACTGTGTGTGTATGAACCCTTGAAACAAAAACATCTTATAGGAATTGCACAGCTGCAACGTGACATAAAAAGTTGTGCTGATTTTAGTTATTTTTGGCAGGCAATTCGACTTGCCACAAGCCCTGACACACAACGCACAAACTAATAACCCTAAATGTGATCTATACGTCAATCTTGTTGCTTCTGCTTTCCAACTTGGGACATTTGATGATCTATAAGTCAATCTTGTCAACATCAGATTTTTTTTATTTTTTTATTTTTATATATAAAATTGAGGATAACATTCAGACACAAGGTGGTGTATTCTCTTTGCATCTTAGCAGTATATAGATAAGGAATCACAATACGTGAAGATTATTATACACTAGTATGAAATCTTATAAATTTGGAAAGTCGTTAAAGTTGGCATGTTGACAAGACAGTATATTACGAAGAACTATTCCAAAGAAAAAGAAACACAGAATTCTACAGAACATTCTTGAACTGCAGGAACAGGATTTCAAATAATATATATTAACTACAATACAAAACATTTATGGAAAATATGAATTTTTTACTGCTATAGTTTCCAAAAGTACTCCTCAATTCACAAAAGGCATGTATGAGGTCGGCACAAAATAAAACAACAGAAAATGATATGTAAATAATGACATCTTAATTTTTAGGGAGTTTCACTAAAACACCCAAAATGGGGGTTGAAATTATAAAAAAACCCAAGCACTATTTAAACATATAAACACACCCAAAACCCATCATTACACACACTCAAAACCCATTTATAAACACACCCAAAAAGTTGACTTTGTGGTTGATTTTGGGTGTGTTTCTATGTTTAAATAGTGCTTGGGTTTTTTTATAAATACATGTCTAGAATTGGGTT
Organism: Prunus mume; assembly: GCF_000346735.1. The sequence goes on from NC_024128.1 coordinate 22,373,708, forward strand.
TATTTATAAATTTGTATAATTTTTATCCCTATGTTCACACCATAAGGGGTGTAACAGTCCTGAGCTATGGAGAAAAGATAAATTTACTAATTGGTTACCAAAAATAAGGTACTTAGACGAGCATAACAAGAATTTATGACTAGATATAAATACAAAATATTTACAAAAGATACAAGTTTATTACTGCTATAGTTTCTGAAAGTACTCTTTCATTCCCAAAAAGGTATGTATGTGGTTGGCACCAAAGAAAAGTCTGTTTCAAACTTGACTGGATTTAAATTACTAGATCTATAAAACATGTTAAAGTCATATCACTGAGAGAGAGAGAAAAGAAAAGAAATAAAACAAAATAAAATAAGAAAAAACAGTATGTAAACCGTGACATCTTACTGTTTATACTTAGGTTATATGCTCCCGCCATCAAGAATCAGTAACAGTCTTTAGCTATGGAGAAAAGATAAAGTTTACTAATTGCTGACCAAAAATAAGCTACTTAGATGAGCATCACAAGAATTCATGACTAGATATCAAGACAAAATGTATCAAACTAATCCAAATCCAATCCATACTTACTTGGTGAGTCGACAGGAAAAATATATCAGGATCATCATAGAAAGCATCATTTGTCCCATTCCCATGGTGAACATCAAAATCAATGATAAACACACGCTTTAACCCATGTGAACGCTGAGCATAACGAGCTGCAACTGCAACATTTCCAAAAACACAAAACCCCATTGGACCCTTTGGAATAGCATGATGTCCAGGAGGTCTTATTAAAGCAAAACCTACAGGTGGACTCTTGCTGATCTTTGATTCTGCAACCTGAGCAATGAATTCAGATGTATTGAAGAAGGATACTTCAAACAAGATCTATACCATATGAAAACTTTATCCTTTTTGAAGTAGACTGAGGATCAGTTGGACAGCAATGCAAAAGTATCACCTATACACTTCAGCACACATAACTAACATAGATTATCACCAAGACACGATTGAGAAATCACCACTGCGTCAATTAAGGCAATTCCTGCTCCAGCTGCAACTAGTGACTCCTGGAACGTCTACATTATTAACACCATTGTTAGAAAATCAGAATGGAAAGACACAAGAAAAAGGACATTGAAATGTCTTAACTACCACTTACATCAACAGTTGCGTATGTTGGCCCAGAGCCTTCAATCAAAATAATTCCCTGTTTTGAGGCTTGATCCATAGCCTATAAATTGGATTGGGGGTGTTAGAGAGAGGCAGAGAGAAATATGATAAATCTATGGACCTGGCCACAAAGAAAGAGAAATATTCCAGCACCAACAGATTTCCAATGCTTGCCATCTCAGTACTTCATTTCACTCATAACAATTAGACAAAACAGCACCATGTGTGAGAGAAGGGTGAGATAATGTAAAGACCTGAACTAAGGGATGCCGTCCAGCCTCCAACAAATTTTATTTTAGTAGAGTAACTTGTGTTGAGTCAATTGAGGAATCTAAGCCAGCATGCAAAGAACTTTACCGTGATTTTATGGAGTTCTACATGGGTCCAATCATTTGATGTAATATTAAGTTCTAGCAGTTAACAGGGAGGATTATAGCTTTTTAGTGCTCCTCAAGAATATAACGAGTGCATATGCTCAACATAAAAGCATGGTATTTTACAAAAATAATGCCAAAGTGCAGCGCAACTACAACTTCCAGGACAAAATAGACAATCGCATAACAGAACAGGAAACACCATAGATTGCAAAATTTCAAGGAATGTGCAGGGTACAGTGTGTTTTAAAAAATTATGGATGGAACATGAAAATGAATCTTTGCAATGACCCCTCCTCCAAAACATAAAATAACCACTAGCAGCAGTAAACAAAAAATTTCTTTTCACCCTTGATTGTACCCGTTGTGATGAGAACATCTTTGTCAAACCCATTAGGGTTCACAAATGAAAGAGATGGAAGAGGGAATTATTAATTATTTTCCTAATTCATTTGTTAGTTCCTAGGTTCTCTAAGTTTTCCAGATTTCATTAGGATTTTTAGTTTTTCCAGGTTTCAGTAGGATTTCTAAGTTTCCTATTTTATTTGGATTAGGATTTCGTTCCTAGAACAAGTTTATTTTTCCTTTTCACTCTAGGGTTAGATTATTATAAATACCCCGTCTATGTAATTCATTATGGAGTTGAGTTGTTCAGATATAAAGAAAAGTTATTTTCCAGAGATTGGAGACTACTTGGTGTGAAGCCAAACCCCTGGAGTGATTCCAGACCTATCCCTTTTGTTCTATTTTCTGTTTTCCATTGTTTTCGCTTCCACTAAATTACCTAAGTACTCCTTTCACCCATATCCTACATCAAGTTGTTTAGCACAAATACAATCCAAGAGAGGAACAAGTCGGTGGGGTGGTGAAAAGGAGGGCTAAAAACAAGAAGAGTATTGAAAACAAAACCAAACAAAAAAAATAAAAATTGTGATGGTTACTTTTGTTACCTTCTCAAGGCCTGATACATAGGCTCTTGTATGAACACTTGCAATGTCATTCGATGATGCTGCGTTGAAATTTTCAAGTTCAACAACCTCCAAGCCACGGAACTGAGTTATAAGACAAAAGATGATTAAACAATTGGGAATTGTATTGCTTCATATGTAAACCAGAAAATAGAACTTGAATTGGAGGGCTAATGGACTTTTTCAATAGAGAACTTGCTTATTTATCCACTGCCAATGCCAATGCCTATTTTATCTATCCACTGTGGTAGTCAAGCAACCCTATCAGGTGCTTATTTCCAAGTGTACAACGGATATTCATGGAATACTGGCTTGACATATAGTTTTGTGAGGCAAAAAAAAGTATAAAACAGAAGTGGTGGTAATATTACCAACGATTTTGTGAGGCCATGTCAAAAATTGGCAGCTGCATCAACTAAATGACTTGCAAGGGATTTGGTGTGGAAAAAAAACAAAGGGGATGAGGCTAAATTCCATTTCAATACTTACTCAACAGTTAAAACATCGATCAAGTCCTCTAATTACAATGAGTAACATACATCATATGTAGTGATTGAAAGAAGTATAGAGTCATTATTATCTCTATTCCAAGGTAAAAGTTCCCAGTACCTCTAATCTATTGGGGAGGTTGAGTTATGGCTGCTAATAGGCATGGTTACAGGGGGTACTTAAAGTAGTGTTGCTCCCAATGAGATCTGGGCCTTTGTTTTTTAAGCACTCAAGAAAATAGAATATCGACACAAGGCCTATCCACACGTCAGCTACTTGAATACTTATCGAAGATAAGCTAGTGTGTGAAATTGGTGCAGAACAGTAGAAATAAGCTGCTGCCCAGTGGGTAAAATAAGAAACGGATTCCAGAAAATAAAAAACAGAAAATAGCATGATAAAGCCATAGAATTGAAGTTGGAACGAAGATAATTGAGTTCTAGGGCAAGAATCCCAAAAGAAACTCTATAAACTGAATCGTGGAATTATATTCATAAAAAATTGAATACAAGAGCCTCTTAAGAGCCTATTCATACTAGAGTACGGCAGCCAAGCCTGCCTAGTCCTTGTCTAAGTTTGGGTTGTACAGAACACAAAGATACCAAATAGTTGCTCTGACTTCTCACCTGTCCCTTTTTTTCCCATCCGCATTATAGAACAAATAATCAACAAAAAATAAAAATCAAAAGTCTTGTTTCATACATGAAGGAAAGGTAAGAAAATTGCCTACGTATGCAAACAATAGATAAATTTGTGTTTACACACAAGAAAACATCTTGGATTGATTTTGACTAGTGAATTTCTGTTTGCAGGATCCCTTGCCATTTGAATTGCCACCAAGGTTGTTCAAACTGCCTTCCATTTTTCAGTTTTTTTCCAATTTTCAGTTTGAACCGGGTCTATTAATTTAGGGTGTAGAATCTCCGTTTCAAGCTTAGGCTTTTAGAGTTTCTCTAGTTTTTTCTTTTTTTACATTTTATATTCTGGTTCAGAGAGGGTTGATCTGATTATTTTAGGACGTAGACTTGTCATTCAAGGCCTAGAATTTAAGGTCTAGCTCTTGGGTTTAACCTTAAGCCCAGAGCAGAATGAGAAAGACATCAAGCAACTGCTTGACGAGCTGCTCAATCTGCTCGAGTGCATTGATGTCTGCAATGCGGCCCACTCCTTGAACCTTATAGCAGATCAAGCTTGCACATCAAATTATCACTGTAGGGAGGTGGCCATCAAGCCTACGTATCAAAATTATCATTAACTTGCTTAGATAAAATTGTAAGGCATTTCTGGATCGGCTTGTTAAACTACTGAATAATAAATAAATAAAATGTAACAGACAAAAATGGAAAGGCAAGTGAACAATGGCAGAAAAATTGAGGGTCTGTGCAGTTTAAGACATATATTGATACCTTTGGCGAGAGCTCCCATTTTTCAAGAGCATTCACTATTGCAGGAACTCTAAAATGGGATTCTGGATGAGACTCCTGCTAGCAACCGTAATTCAGACTATTAGAAGTAGAAAGAACTATAACAGTAACACCATCATAGAAAGAAATAAGTACAGAATCGTTACAACCATTAAATGAAGAGAAAACCAAAAAACAAAAGGATAAATTTGCATCTACTCAGAATTATTAAGAATGAGGCTAATCAGTCAACGGACTCATATGATACGTATTACTCTGTGTGTGTGTGTGTGTGTGTGTGTGTGTGTGTATGTATATGTTATGTATTTATATGGATGAATAAATAAACTTCAAACTTTTATGAAAAATGTTGCCATGCGAAACCAAATTCAAGCAGAAGCGCATCTAAACTAAAGTTAAGTTTAGCTCAGGCTTAACTCCAACTACACATGTAGCTGTGTGACCCACACATAACTCAGAAGAGAAAAATTGCAATGTTAGTACGTTTAGAAAACATTGATTGCGTGGTATATAAGTATGCTATTCATTGAAATTGAAACAATTACAATAAACCCCAGAAATGCAAAACTAAAGAAGACCAAGAACTTTTTCAATTTAAAAAAAACAGAAAAACTATCAAGTAAACTAATGAAGAACCATGGCAATAAATCAGTATAAAAAGGTGCGCATTGCACAACTGGCCAGCTGAATGTACCTGGTTATGACCCATGGCAGGAGCTACAGCATAAATGATGCGTGCATCACTTAATTTCTCAACAGGTATAAGGGGATCCTCCCCTGTACCAGTTGAACAAGAAATAGAAGCTTCTGTTTTTTCAGATAAACACCTCCTTCCTCTTCTCAAACTCTTATCCAAAATTCTATTTCTCACAAATTTGGCTTCTAGGTCAAATCTACTATGGTTCTTCCACTTGCACAAATGCTGCCGCGCCAAAAACAAGGCATTCCCTAAGACAAGAAGAATTCTATGCTTTCAGGATATATTTTTGCAGGAATATAAAATTATTACGATGCATATAATAAAATATACATAGCAAATCACAACTATCACAATAAATACTAAACATTGCGTCTAAAACAGCATAAAATTGGTGATTCTATTATTTAAAAGAATATACATTGAAACATGTACATATGTGTGTGTGTGTGTGTGTGTGTGTCTGTGTACACACACTATTTTATATATCACAGGGCACATGTAATTGTAGCAATGAGAAACTAAATATGATGAAAAGAATCATGACAATACAAGTACAGATAATAATTTACCAAGTATAAATTGAAGTTCTAAGGATAGTCAAACTGAAATTACAGCTTAAACCAAGAATCAAAGATAACATCAATCCACAAGGAATGAAAACTATTATAAAATACCAAATGGGAAAGCTCATAAATTCAAAAAAATTTAATGAATTATAAGCCAAAATAATTAATACCCAGATAAGCCGACAAGTTATAGATTATGTTGCTGCATGATTCTGTGTATGTGAGAGAGAGAGAGAGAGAGGTACCAGCCAGAGATGACGAGAAAGAGACTGCAAGGAGCTCCATTAACGTATTGGACTGCCGCAACAACTTGCCGCTGCTAAGGCTATGCTTGCTTGGCTGCTGATATACCAGGACCAATTTCTGACCCCAAAAAAATCATTTTAAAGGATGACGTGGCTCACCTATAAAACAACACATGTGCTTTTTTTAATTTTTGTCCCAACTCTTTAACCAATTTTAACTCTTCAGTCCAGTCACCGAACGTTGAACTCCGACCACCGGACTTGAAACTCCGGTGCACTGCTTGATTGATTTTTTTTGGAATCGTTAGTCAAAGCACAATAATCTTAAATATTGTTTTCACTTCTGTGTTTGATAGAATTTTAGTTTTCACATTTCTTATAGAACATAACCCTTAGTTGAATAGGAAAAAGGCAGTGCAAGCAATTGGATGGTTAATTTTTGTTTTTGTTTTTTGGCCATTTCCAATCTATGGGTTTTTGTATGTATTTTGTTTTACAAATGTGGTCTGCTTTGTAATGAAGTTAGACCCAAAAAAGAAAAAACCATTTTTTTTTTTTTGGGTCAAAAGTGGATTTCATTAAAAACCCACAAAAGGACAAAACATTACACCAAAAGGTGAGACCCAACCAACTAGGCTCATCAACAAAGCGAAAATGCCAAAGGCCCAAATAAAATGCAAAAGAACTAACACGAAGTTAAAAACCCAGAAGGCATTAAGCCCACACAAGCCCATACCAAGGCCAAGAAAGCTAACAAACCCTAACCAAAATTCAACTGAGCCGCCGCCGCCGCCATCGCCTGAGACGACATCATCGGGACAAGTTGAAGGGAAGAACTGCCACACCCAAGGGGCACAAAGTGAAAAAATCGCACGACCAACATATCCACCCAAGTACCTTATATTCTTAGAGCACAACAATAACAGTATGCAAAAACCATTTTATTTAAGCACAACAAGATACCTCCTGAGTTACCAATAAAATCTGATGTTCATTCAATAGTGTGCGGTTCTAAATGCTTCAGTTGGGCAGCATCTGCAAAGGTTCATTCAGATAGTGCATTTTCATGGCATACAGACACCTTACTTGTCTGTTTTCAGTACATTATCTGACACAGCAATTGAAATAGCACAAAATTAGAGGAACACAAAATTACAGCATATCCTGCAAACTATACAAACAAGATGTAACAAGAGAATTACTCTCTCTCCTCCTACGTAATATAAGAACTAAATATGATGCAACCAAATTTGAAACTTTGTGAATGCCACCAATGCATTGCTTGCTTTTCATCAAATTTGAAACTAGATGAGAGACAAGTATTATTAAACAATGATAGATAGATAGTGTCCTTCCGTCAGTCAGATTGACAAGTTTCAGAGCAAATTAAACAGTAGCTCAAAAGAAAAATGAAAAGAAAAGGTGACTTACTGAGATGAATTCTGAGGATTGACCATCGTCGAATCGTCATTAGCTTTTCAAGTACTATTTTGAGACCTCGTTGAATGATTGCACCATGCACAAAATAATTTAGACTTTCTTCAATCTTTTGCTGACTGGTTCATCATCCACATCAGAGCTACCAATTCCTCGTTCATCATCATCATCAGAGCTCCCAATTCCTCGTTCATAGTCATCATCAGAGCTATCACTTCCACTACTACCAATTGGACCTGCCTCGTCAACGTACATCAAACGGCTGAATTCTTCCAAATCTCTCTTGTACACCAAACGGGCCCTACATTCCTTTATAATAGAGCTTGTTTTAAGTTCTTCCAAACCTGTAATTGAAGAATAATGCGTTTCGAACGAAAACCGATGACTGGTTGAGGCATCCGTGAGGCTTGGATGATTGCGAGGCAAATAAAAAACCCAAAGGTGTTCTGACAAAATCATCTCAGTAAGAAAGAATTGAGGGTCATTCAAATATCTCTGAGATGATCGAACTTCAATTTTGAAATACTCATATCCAAGAAGGGATGCAGGACTATCAAAATATTCAGAATCATCAAAAACAACACATAAAGCAATCCCAACCCAGTCGCTGCTATTTGACGGGTGTGGAGGGAGAGGCAGCTCCACAGTTATTGAGTCTCCCACACTTGGATTACCAAACCACTCTAGAATTTCACATACAGGGCATACAATACAGCTCACTGGAGCAAAAGAATTACCATTATTTTTTAAGAGCATTCCCTGTAACAAAAGAATTACCATTATTTTTTTTTTGGGTCGAAATTATATTTATTTATTTATTGGTCAAAAACTATAATATTCAACGAGAGAGTAAATACCTCAATGGCTGCTGTCCTTATCATTTCAAATATTGCATTAATCCAGTCTTCCTCTTCAACCAATTTGAAGCAATTAAGACAAGTAAACCTAAAATCATACAAATTGGGTCCTGGCCTTGATGGATCCGGCAACCTTTTTAAGGATATACAATCGTCTACATCTACCATTTCTATATTTGGAGGAAGATCTGGCAATCGCTCAAGCCTTTCGCACCCTATCAATCCAAGAAAATCAAGCTTGGAAAGGAATCTAATGCTTGAGGGAAGGCTAACGAAATCGTTTCCACAAAGCATCAAGGTTTGTAAGGAAGACAAGCAGCCAATATCAGCAAGGATGGCTCCTTCATCAATATTACAACTACTCAAGTCTAAAGTTTCCAAGGACGTGAAACATTTTAGAGAAGATAACAGCATTTTGTTAATTTTGGTGCAGTTTCTCAAATCCAGCTCTTTAAGGCCGACAAGGCGTCCAATTGATGGAGGTATCTGCTCAATAGCAATCCCATATAAACAAAGATGGGACAAATTATTCAGCTGTTCCACAAATCTTCGAATGTTTTTCACTGTTGAGCAGCCAAAGAGACTAAACCATTCAAGAGAATCCATTTCCACCACACTTGGGAGACTCTTAATACTTCCACATCCCTCAAGTATCAAATATTTTAGCTTTTTGAGAACTGCAAAAGACCAGTGAACCTCAACTAAATTCTTACAATATCGTAGCCGCAAAATCTCAAGATTTGGAACGCCTGTGAAATCTGGGGTACTTGTCAATTGATCAGAGTAACTAAGGTCCATACATTTCAAGTTTGGCAAGACCTGTACAATACAAAAAAATTGTAAAATAATAATTTAAAATTTACTTAGTTGAACAAGTTACAATTATATCCAAATTGTGTATATATAAAAGAATTCTAAAACGCCATATTTCAATAATCTCTCACCTTTGCTCCATCCCAAAGCTGTAAAAGTTTGCTACGACGCATCTCTAGTTCAACAAGGAAACGTGGTTCAAAACTTGATGGGAGTGATTTAGAAGGGTACCAATTCCACCTGATAGTTCTTAAGGAATTTGGAAGATCTTTGGGGGCTGAAGAAACGATCACATTATCAAACTGAAGAAGCCTTAATCTGTGCATCTTAAGGAAGGCTTCAGTACAATTCCAATTCACCTCTTCTAATTTCGGCAAACGCAAGCCAATGGCTTCAATTGCTCCGGTTCCCTAATAATTAAAAAAAAATGAAAAGGTAATTGCACATTCAAGTCTAATATCTTTTTAAAAGAAATGGCATATATTTTCTTCCAAACATAATATTTCTATATAACTTCTTACCGTATTGTTCATGATTACATGAGAGATATCATCGCGAAGCCACAAACGACTGCGTTGACCAGGCTCTTGGATAGACTCTTGACGAACAATTTCCCATGCCATTTCTTGTACGAGATCATGCATCTCAACCCTGTTGTCAGAAAGGTTGTTTTTTATAGTAAAGAGAGACTTCTCAATAAGAATATCTATCACAAAGAGACTGGAAATGTCATGGATCTTGTCAAGTATTTCAATTACATGCTCTTTATGCTTCCCTTTATGGAAACATGCAACATCGAGAAAAAATTTCTTTTCTATCTCTTCTAGTCCATCATAACTTACTTTGAGTGAGTGAAAAATTGTTGGATTAGGAATTTTCTCTAGATTATTCAACGCACTTTTCCATGTACATTGATCTCTCCTATACAAAGAACTCCCCAAAGTTTTAAGAGCTAATGGAAGACCTTTGGCATATTGTAGGAAACGCTTAGATAATTCCAAGAAACCTTCCTGAGGCTGACTTTTCTTGAAGGCCTTTTCACTGAACAGCTCAAGAGCTTCATCATCATTTAATACCTTGACCTCATATGGTATCGATATACCATGTTCAACTAGTAGACGTTCATTTCTAGTTGTGATGACAATTCTACTCCCCAAACGAAACCAATTTTTATCTCCAACCAGTGTTTCGAGTTGTTTCAATTGATCCACATCATCAAGGACGATAAGTACCTTTTTATTGCATAAACATTTTCTAGTGAAAGAGATTCCTGACCGTTCATCTGTAACTTGGATAATATTTTCCTTTAAGATTGGGGAAAGAAGTTGTTTTTGTAGATCAACTAGAGTACCATGTTTTGCAGAAACCTCTCTCACATTAGATAGAAACGAGCTCAGTTCAAAATTATGGGAAATTCTTTCAAAAACTAGGTTAGCAAGGGTTGTTTTGCCTAACCCACCCATCCCCCATATCCCTATAAAGCGAACGTCATTTGCCTCGAGGTCTAATTGTAAACGTAGTTTCTCAAGGGCAAAATCAATTCCGACTAACTTCTCTTGAGAATCTAACAACCTATATGGAGTAACTTTGGTCCACACACGTTTGACAACGACTTTGATAAGCTCTCTTTCAGACCTACAAGGAAGAAAAACTAACTATCAAGAGGGTACACATTACATATAATTAACAAGGTGTTGAATCAAAGGAAGAACTAAAACTTAGCATCCAAGTAAAGCTCTCTAAATTTGTTAAGAAATGGGCACGTTTCATGCATGCATACATACTGATAATTCTTTGAATCCAACCCAGAGAGATTGGCAACTTCTTTTAAAGCATCTCTCCACCGCTTCACCTTGTCTACATCTTCACTGAACTTTTCTTCATGCTTCGTGAACGCTTCCGTAAAACTCCCCCTTTGATTTCGCACATCGGAAGGATCAACCTTAAAAAATATTGGTATAATTCTCTTGCTGTCTTTCATGCATTCAAGAATCTTTGAAAGTTCATCCAAGCACCAGGTGGAAGAAGCGTAATTTGGGGAGAGAATAATGATGGCAAGATGTGATTGTCCGATTGCGGTCAACAGCTCCAGAGAAATACTTGCTCCTATTTCAAGGTCTCGGTCGTCCTTGAAAGTTTTTATTGCTTGCCAGTACTGCAGTTCGTGGTATAAATGAGATATAAAACCCCTGCGAGTGTCCTCTCCCCTGAAACTCAAAAACACATCATGCTTCCAATGTGGGGGAGCCGATTCAGCTGAAGTACGAGATGTAGAGGCTCTCTGGGTGCTGAAGGCCATTGGAAAAGAAAATAAGTCCCTAGAAATCTGGTTCTGCAAACTCTCAGAAAATACTAAATGCGAAAGTTGTAGGAATAGATGAAAAACAGTGGGGAAATAAAGGAAGAGGGGGAGAGAGAGAGAGAGAGAGAGAGAGAGAGAGAGAAAGAGAGATGGAAACTATGTCGCATGGTGGTGTGTTAACCAAAGAAAACTGCACACGGTTTCAATTGGAATCTAATTGCATATGCAATAATGAATTGAGCCGGAGATAAGTTAGATGTCTACTAAAATAATCTTGCACAGCCAAATTTCGCAATGATCACCATAGCACAAGCCATAAAATAATAAAACCAATGAACCTCTCAAGAAGAGAACAAGGAGACAGGCAAGAAACTAAGAATTGAGGAAATCCCCAAGAAAGAGCTGAACACGTCCAATTACCAAAGAGTAATCAACTTCCAAGCAAGCTCCCAACTCTTTGTTTAGAAGAATATTCCCACCTAACTGGCCATCCTGCAGGTTCATCAAGATGAGGACCTCTTCCAATGTTAATGAGAACCACCCTTTGGACCCAAAGCATCGATGACTTCAAAATCGACAATGTCAAGGCCTTAACATTCCTCTAAAAACTCACCAAAGCATCCCTTGAAGTTGATGTTCCACAAAAGGATAGATATTTGTGATGTTTCATAAAAACAAGCAGCTCTCTCATAGCACTTTCACTTAATTCAAGCTCTCTAAACACACCACCTCCCCTGGCAGCTTGACAAGTTTGACTTGAGGATCTTTGCATGAATATTTGACCCGAGAGACTTTTGTGACTGTACATACCCTCTACAGCGAGGCCAACCAGACCTTCAATTGATGAAGGAATTTTCTCAACAGCAGTACCTTTTAAAATGAGCTTGAACAAATTTTGCATATGTCCCTCAAATTCTGGAAGCTTTTCCACTTTTGAGCAGCCACAGAGTGCGAAAATAGTGAGATTTCTCAATAAGAATATCTATCAATGCGACTAGAAATGTCGTTGTTCTTGTCTAGTATTTCAATTACATCCTCTTTATGCTTCCCTTTATGGAAACATGCAACATGGAGAAAAAATTTCTTCTCCATCTCTTTTAGTCCGTAATAACTTACTTTGAGTGCATCAAAAATTTCTGGATCATGAATTTTCTTTAGATTATACAACACACTATTCCATGTATCTTGATAACTCCTATAACTCCCCGAAGTTTTAAGAGCTAAAGGAATGCCTTTCGCATAATGATGTAGAACAAATGGCTGAATGGATTGAAGAAGAATTGGAGCGAAGAAGGGAAAAAGGACGCAGCATGAATTTATAGATTTGGCGTCTGAGCTCTGATTGGGTCGCATAATACCATATGGAAAAGGGAACGACGCCATGAGTCCAACTCACTGTTTTACTGTGGCATAAGGTGGATTTTGGGCGTTTGGGCTTCCAAAAGTGCATTTAAAGATTGTATTTAATTTACAGACTTTCCATTTATTTTATGTTAAGCTTTCAATAACTCCCTAGAGCAGTCCAATGGGTGAGAACGATGTATTTAATCAGCTGTCATGCTTGGTTCAACTAAACTCATCTTTTATCAAATAATACAAATAGTGAGAATTTCTCTCTAATTTTTTGGTGGATCTCAGGTTTATGTTCTTTTTTATAGGTTACACTTGTAACCTATTTGCTTGTGTTGCGTCACATAATGTAGGAAACACTTACACAATTCCTAGAAACGTTCTCCAAGCTAACTTTACCTGAAGGTGTTTTGATTAAAGAGATCAAGAGCTTCATCATCATTTAATGCCTTGACCTCATATGGTATCGTTACACCATGTTCACCTAGTAGACGTTCATTTCTAGTTATGATGACAATTCTACTCCCCAAACCAAACCAATTTTTCTCTCCAACCAGTGTTTCAAGTTGTTTTAATTGATCCACATCATCAAGGACGATAAGAACCTTTTTATTGCATACACATTTTTTTTTGTAAAAGAGATTCCTTACCATTCATCCGTAACTTGGATAATATTTTCCTTTTAATATTGGGGAAAGAAGTTGTCTTTGTAGATCAACTAGAGTACCAAGTTTTGCAGAAACCTCTCTCATCACATTAGATAGAAACGACCTAAGTTCATAGTAATAGTAAAATGACGTTTTTGCCCCGCTTAAATGGTTGGTCAGTGTCTTCCTTCTGTAGGATTATGAACAGTGGCTTGCCCTTTTACCCTTGAGCTCTGTTCCCACACCCCTCCCTTCATCCCAGCCATCTCTTTCTCTCTCCTCGACTCTTTTCCTCTCTCTGCGCCGATGCCACTGTCATCATCAAAAGCACCGACTCGCCCCCACCCTCTCCGACGGATGGTTCTGATGCCTCACTCATTGGATCTCCTGATCGCACCTCCTTTGAGATTCAAAGACAGTCGTCCGACGATGACATGATCAATCGTCTGGGACTAGCAGTCTCTTTGAGGATCTCAAAAAAATATAAAAATTATTAAGCAGGCAAGATCTCTGTGTCTCTCTCTATTTGAGCATGTGGATAATGAACCCTAGGAGCTTAATATCTATTTGCGTCTAAAAGGAAATATGATGAGCTGATATTCTGAACTAATCGACCAGTCTCTCACCTGGAAGGTAAAGATGGCTGCTTCAATATAAGATCATTCAAACAAAAAATCAAATTTAACACTTTATAAAATATGTAGAAACCTACTTACCCTATCTTTGTTTGCTAAGAAAAAGCAAGAAAAAAAAAATTCATCCTTTTAAACATTTTACTATTGTTTTGTGGGTAGAAGTTCACAAATTATGCTTATAAGAGTCTTTGAGGCCACCCACTTAATAACATTAGTACTTTTTATTGAAATCACTTGGGTTTTTGTGGAAACTCAAGGACATAAAGGCAAAAGTTAGAGTCTTTGTTCTATAATTATGTTGGATTGAAAATTTGGTGCGTTTGTTCTTTCTTGCATGTGCTTGGAATTACAACGAAAATTTCCTTTTATTCTTTTTTTGTTGTTGAAGGGTTTAAGCATGAGGACAAAGGTGATTTTGCAACCTCACCAAAGCATTTTAGGTAAGAACCATATGCTCGAATTGCTCATTTGGACCAAAATTATTAAGCCTTTTGTGTGGTTTATCATCTTATTGGGTTCTGTGTTTGAGCTTATGGATTGGTTCATGGTGGATTTGAATTGGCACTCAGAGTTGCTTGGGTGAAGCTGCAGGACTATAACAACAAAATGGCGCAATTACATCTATTCGTGGACTTTGACATAGAAACAAGGTTTGCATCTTTTAATCGCCTCCACTGTATTTCAATTTCTTTCCCCTTTTTTAAATTTTGATTGTATTTCTCCCCTGTAATGGGATTGAACAAGCTTTTGAATTAGTAATGGGAGGTGACTGTTTGTGCGTGAATAAATGTAACAACCCGGTCCTTAATTAATATTTAATTATTAATTTATTCCAAAAAAAGACCATTATACCCCTAGAATATTTTATTAGGTTTAAAAGTTGACTTTTTGACTGGGAAGGAATTTGGGAATTTCAGTTATACCGTTGCGTAGAGCGCGACGAAACGAGTCCATAGACACTAGTGGACTCAAATCGGAGTTGTAACTAAGGAGTTTAGATCAAAAGAAGTCAGTGGCATAACCGTAAATATTTCGAAGTTCAGATTATTTAAACTCAGATTTTCTGGTTTTTCAGAAGCCCCGACCAGCCGACTTTGGGAGCTGTTTTCTCTCAGCTCCGACCTTCGATTCAGGTAAGACCAGTGCCAAATGAACCACGAAACTTCCCTCTTCCAGCCCCAGCCCTTTCGCCGCCTCGATCCGCCACCATAGTAGCCGGAAACAGCCACGAAACAGGCGGTGCTGGTCAGTTTTTGATAGAACTTCCAAGCGTTAGTTCTCCGCCGTCCGGCCACCAAATCGGACGAATGAGGTATGGTTTTCTAGCTATTTTTCATGCTCTAGCTGCTGGTTGGATAGGATTTCTGAAATTTCCAGCGTAGATAGCTCGATTTACGAGCTAGGTTTCAGCAGATTTTCGGGTCACTGTTCCGGCTACTTCCGGCCAGTTTTGGGGTAAGTCCCAGAACAAAAGTGGCTTCAAATAGGGTGTTATACTGAGGATAGGAATCTTGAGCCGTGATTTGGAGTTTTTCCGACGAAGCTTTATCGCTTTAGGCACCACGCGCTGCCGGCGCGTGAACAGTAGAGTGGGGACCACAGTCAGTCCTAGAAGAATCCCTTGGTCCTCACGAGTGCGTAGGATTTCACGGATCTTAATTCGGATAACGTATGAACCCCGAACGAATCTCGCCTATTGGGTGATTTCCTGGTTCAGAACCGTTGGATCATAGTCATACTCAGGTATGTTGGTCCAGGTAATTCCAGGATTACATGATAGTTGACAGATCGTAAAATGGAGTCCCGGATACTCCAGAAATGTCAGCCTTAGAACTAGGTTTACAGTAAACAGGTCCAGACCGACAGGAGCAGGTAATCAGTTACAGGTTGCGACCCGGATTAAACAGTATCTCCAAGGCCTGCCAGTTTATAGATCAGGAACAGAGGAAAGAACTATGTGTGGCTTGATCCCTCAGAAAGGGTACGTAGGCAGCCTACAGTTATCATGTGCAGCCACGAGTCAGAGTCCCTCAATTGTGCTTTTGTTTTCAGGGCATTTTGGTCATTTACGACCCACAACCACCAAGTGTCAGTTTTACACAGGATTCAACCCAGATTCCAAAGTGGAATTTGGATCGGGTCGTCTCAATAAAGGCTTGTCGTTGCCCTTGCTGCTGTTGTGGAACAGAGATAACAAATATGTACAGAAGTTGCGGTATACATTGTTCTCTCCCCCTCTCTTTATTTCAGTTTTTTTTTTCTTTAATAGAATTTCGTCAAATATTTTGGTTCTGGATTTTTTGTGTTGAAGAAATTTACAATAAAGGTGTTCTATGACGTTATGTTGTGATATTGTAATGTTGCTGTTCTAGTCTATTCTTTCTCTTTTCTTTCTTTTGTATGTGTTTCTGGTGGCTCGCTTGGCCACTCTTGGTTCTCTGTAGCCTTTTGGTTCTGTCGCAATAAATTTTGGTCTCTTTAAAAAAAAAAAAAAGTTATTCTATGACGTTCTGTGTATGTAAATATCTTTTGTAGAACAACAAAGAATGTTGACTGACTTTGAAGGTACTACAAGAAAAAACGAAGTAGGGTTCTGCATTTAGTCTAGCAAAGAGGCTTGTCAATCGTTCTCTCATCCTCAATTTATTTTTTCAATAAGTTGATTACATCTCATCCTTAAATTCACTGTTTTATTTATTTATTTATGTTAAATTTAATGAGAAAATTTCTGTTACAGAATTCTAAATTATGCATTTTGTTTCCGTGTAAGGGTACTGGGATGCTTGGGGGTTCTTTTATTCTCTTTTCCATTGCATATTATAACCTAGATAGGTATGCTTCCAGAAGGTTGGTTTTATTCTTGAAGAATACCCGTTTGGTTTTAGACGTAGTTTATTTAGTTAAATATATGGCTATTGGTGAAATGGATTAGCCAAATATTGCATATGTATTTGCACACAAATTCCTAGCATTGTTGTAAATAGGCAATTTAAGTGGAGGATTGTTGTATAAAATTTGGTAAACAAAAATCTAGAAATTAGCTTCACAGTTTCTTAGATTCCATTTAACTTGTTATTTGTTGTTATGTGATATATTTCTCTAAGGTGTGTCAAATGGTAAAGCTGGAACTAAACCATCCATTACATGACATAATGCAATAGACTTATTCCAAAACAAATGTCTTTTTTTTTTTTTTTTTTTTTTTGGGGGATAACTGGGGGATAAGGAAAGAAAAATTACAACACAATGCCACGAGGGCAACTAACAGCTAAGGAATCCCAAGTGGCAGCTCTTGCTACAGAAGAAGGCAGCTGCTACGAAATTTGCTTCATGGAAAATATGGTTGAAGGTAATGAATAAGTCTGTTGTTTTGATTGAGTGTTTTAGTATTCTTCATATTAAGCTTTTTAGTTGTCTTATTTATACATATGCTAAAACTGGATAATTCCTCAAATTTATTTCTTACTCCTCAAATTTAGGAATATTATGTGAAGAGTAATTCCTTGGTTCTTCTGTACTCGATTTTCTGTTTATTTCACTTTTATTTACGTTTTCTTAAAAGTATTTCTTACTCCTAAAAATTAGGAATATTATATCACCCTAAATTTGAGGAGTAAGAAATAAATTTAAGAAAACGTAAATAAAAGTGAAATAAACAGAAGATCGAGTAAAGAAAAACCACTAGAATTGAGTGTTGAGAACACTCAGAAGAAACTATAGCACACAACCTTGAATGAAAAGTTCTTATTCTCATTGATAACAAACTGCAGGCTTATAAAGCCTTTTACAAAGAGATAAAATCAAAATAACAGCCCATGTTTGCAACACCCTAAAACATGGTAACAGACTAATAGGAATTTGTTAAAGGCTTAATTATGTACATGCCCCCTGTGCTTTCAAACTTTTTCCAGATTACCACTTGTGTTTGCAAACGGCTCAAAGTACCCCCCCAACCTTTTAAAAACCGTCTCACTTTACCCCTTCCGTCAGTTTTTTTGACGTTCCATTACGAAAGTTACTATTCATCCCTCCCAAAATTCCAGAACAGCAGCCCCTCCCCTTTGTTACTGTTCATTTGACAAGTTTTTGGACTGCCATCTCCTTCTCTGGCCACCCCAAGCGACGACATGGGTATCAAACGAACCAGCACGTTGTCCTCTACTAGCCTCACATCTCAGTCGCTACCAACCGTCGTCTGGATCGCCAGAAAAAGCAAGAAATTGGTCAGTTTTTACCCAAAATCTTCATCGCTCGTTCGGGCGATTCCGAGCACCATTTGCTTCGATCCAGGTATGGTTTTTCAACCTCTCGAGCTGTTTTTGCTGCTAGTTGTGTTGGTTATGAGAAATTTATGAGTTTTGGAGGGTAAATAAGTGATGAACGGTAACAAAAGGGAGGGGCTGCTGTTCTGGAATTGGGGGAGGGGATGAGCAGTAACCTTCGTAACGGAACATTAAAAAAACTGACAGAATGGGGGTAAGTTGAGACTGTTTTTTAAATGTTGGGGGGTATTTTGAGACGTTTGAAAACACAGGTGGTAACCTGAGAAAAGTTTGAAAGCACATGGGGCATGTACATAATTAAGCCTTTGTTAAAAACACAAACAAATAGTCCCTAAAGGATAGGACTTATTAACAGACTGATTAACTAAAAGATCTGAATAATAAACTGTTAACTCTAACAGTCTTATCATTCCCTCCCTTAAACTGTATGCAGAATGCATTCAGTTTATATCAGGAACTTCACACACGCCCAGCAAACTACGAAGCTTCAAAAACACCTCCAACCTGAGCGGCTTCGTCATAATGTGAACTACCTGGCCTTGAGTATTACAGTGACTCAAATCAATCACACCATCTTTTACCAGGTCACGAAGAAAATGAAACCTGATGTCAATGTGCTTGCTTATGTCGTGAAGAACGGGATTCTTGGAGAGTTTTATAGTTGAACTGTTATCACACAGAATTATAGTGCATTTCTCCTATACATAACCAAGCTTCTCTAAAACTCTTCTTAACCAATCACACTGACAAGCGCATGAGGCAGCAACGATGTACTCTGCTTTAGTGGTTGATATGCTAACCACATGCTATTTTTTGGATGACCATGACACTGCTCCAGAACTAAACATGAACACACTCCCCGAAGTACTCTTGCGATCATCTACATCTCTAGCAAAATCACTATCTGAATAGGCTGTGAGTTGCTTATAGGCTCCTTTCTTGTAGAAAATCCCCAGACCAGTCGTTCCCTTCAAATATCTAAGCAATTTTTCACTGCCAACTAGTGTTGCTCTATAGGACACGACATGAACCTGCTGATAAGACTCACACCATACATCAAATTAGGTCTGGTTGTAGTTAAGTACATAAGACTGCCAACCACCTATTTAAACACATTTGCATCAACCTTAGCTCCCTTCTCGTCCTTTGACAATTTGCAACCTGGAACTATGGGGTTCTTCACCAAGTTGCTGTTGTTCATGCCAAATCTTTCTAAAACTTCATGAGAATACTTTCTTTGACTCACATAAATCCCATCAGAATTTTGTAGTACTTCAACCCCCAGAAAATATCTCATCTTTCCAGGTCAGACATGTCAAATTCTAACATCATCGACTTCTTAAACTCTTCACACATGCTCATGTCATTCCCAGTAAAGATTAAATCATCAACATAAAGATTGACAATTAAGAGCTTACCTCATTCCTTCGACTTTGTGAATAGTGTGTGTTCACAATAACATTTTTTGAAGCCTTCTTTAGCAAAATAGGCCTCAATTTTGCTGTACCAAGCTCGTGGAGCTTGTTTGAGGCCATACAACGCCTTATTCAGCTTATAAACCTTGTGTTCCTCGCCCTTCTTCTCATATCCCTAAGGCTATTGGACAAACACTTCATCACTAAGCTCACCATGCAGAAATGCGCTCTTCACATCAAGCTGAAAAATACTTCAACCTTGTTGAGCTGCTAGGGCAATTACCAAACGTATGGTATCTAGTCTTGCAACTGGAGCATAAACTTCTGTGTAATCAATCCCATATTGTTGTGCATATCCCTTTGCCACAAGTCTAGCCTTGCACTTGTCTATCTCACCACTTTCATTGAGTTTTGTTTTAAAAAACCCATTTAACTCCAATGGTCTTTACTCCTGCAGGTAAGATAGTCAAATCCCTTTTTTTATTACGTTCAATAGCTCAATGTCTGTATTCATGGCGTCTCTCCATTTCTTGCTCTTCACGGCTTCCTCGAAAGTAGTGGGATCAGCTTTTGTGAGAATCATCATGGCACTCATGTCTTCTTCTTCTAACAAGCCCTCTCTAGTTTCATAATCTTGCATCCAAAATGGAACTCGTCTTGCCCTCCCTTCAACTGGACCCGAGGAATTCCTATCATGTGACTCACTGGAAGGTGAGCTGGTGCTGGAAGGTGAGCTGGTGCCACTTGAACCACTTGAACCAACTCCATTTGTGCCATTTGAGCCAACTTCTTCATTCTCACTAACTTCTGTTCCAAGTTCCCCTTCATTCTCAGCTTCATCGTCTTCTTCTTCACTATCACCCCACTCTAACATATCCAAAGCCATTTCTTCCCTGCTCATGTCCCAATTCCAGCGCTTGTTCTCTTAAAAAATAACGTCCCTAACAATTGTCTTCTTAGAGACCGGATCAAACAATCTATAAGCTTTCGAATCATCGCTAACTCCCAATAAAACATACTGAATGCTTTTGTCATCCAACTTGATTCTTTTATGGTCTGGTATGTGTACATGAGCCAAGCACCCAAAAACTCTGAAATACTCTACTGTAGGCTTCATACCACTCCATGCTTCCTGTGGAGTTCTATTTTGCACAGCTAAAGTAGGGTACCTGTTGAGGACATGCACACACCATCTCACAGCTTCTGGCCAAAAAGCCTTTGGAACCTGCTTCTCAATAAGCATACAACGCACCAAATTCATCACAGTCCTATTCTTTCTCTCAGCAACTCCGTTTTGCTGAGGAGTATAGCTATGGTTAATTGCCTAGTTATGCCATTTGCCTTACAAAATCCCCCAAACTCATTTGAGGTGAACTCACCACCTCTGTCAGTCGTCAAACATTTAAGGTAGGCACCTGATTCCTTTTCAACACAAGCCTCATAACTTTTAAACATGGTAAAAGCCTCTGATTTTTCATGCAAAAAATAAATCCAAGTTTTACGACAAAAGTCATCAATAAAACTCAAGAAATACCTCTTATTGCTGTTTGATACAGGCTTTATAGGGCCACATATATCGGCATGTACCAGCTCCAGCTTCTGTGACGCCCTCCATAGACTTCTTTTTGGAATGGATTCGCTATGTCGCTTTCCAACCAAACACGCTGTGCATAACTTTGCAGGAGTTATAAGAGAAGGCAAACCACTGACCATCTGTTTGTATTGAAGGGTTCTCAACCCTTTGAAGCTTAAGTGTTCGAATCTGCAATGCCATAAATAACTCTCATCTTCTATCACAACTTGAAAACAAGTAGTAGCTTTAGGCATCACCGCTGCGAGCACAACAAACATCCTGTTCGCGCTCATCTCGGACTGAATGATTAGCCCCTTACTAGGATGAAACACTTTGCACTCCCCATGTTGAATCAGAATTGCCACACCTTTTTCTTGAAGCTGCCCCATACTTAACAGGTTATTTTTCAACTCAGGGATGTAATAGACCTCAGAAATTACTTGAGTGATTCCATTCACTTGCATTCGAACGTTTCCTTTTCCCATAACTGCCATCCTTGAGTTGTTGCCTAGTTTCACAGTTTTCCTAAATTGAACATCCAAATCTGAGAACCATTCTTTATTCCCACTCATATGATTACTACATCCTGAATTGAGGAACCAGATCTCTTCTCTCCTAGCATGGTTAAGCTCTACATAGGAAATTAATAGCAGCTCTTCTCCTGCATCTAGTTCTGCATAGTTGGTTCCTTTCTCCCAACTGGGACACTCGTACTGAAAGTGTCCTAATTTGTGACACTTAAAGCACTCGATAGTGGCCTTGTTGAACGGTTGTCTGCCACGACCTCTTCCTCTTCCTCTGAATGTCCCTTGACCTCTTCCTCTGCTAGTGTTGTCTTCATGAGTGACCTTGAGAGCTTGCTCCTCTCCTCGATGGCCATTCATTCTTTGTTCATGGACCAGCAAACTGCTCTGCAGCTCGTCAATGGTCAGTGTGTTCAAATCATTGGACTCTTCAATGGAGCAAACCACATAATCAAATTTTGAAGTCACGGACCTCAAAACTTTCTCATTGATGATGGTTTGGCTCACTGTCTCACCATGAGCCTTCATTTTGTTGGCTATAGTGAGAGTACGAGCAAAGAAATTATCAACAGTCTCTCCCTCCTTCATGTGGAGAGTCTTAAAGTCCCTCCGAAGTGCTTGCAACTGTGCCCTCTTCACCTTGGTAGAGCCTTGGTATTTCTGTTTCATGGAGTCCCAAATACTCTTTGATGTTTCTCTGTCGAGTATAGTCTCCATGATATTCCGATCTATAGCTTGAAAAAGGTAATTTTTACCTTTAAGTCCTTCAGCTTCTGCCCCTCGACCAATTTGCGTTGTGCTTCTGCCTGCTATGTTTCCACCCCCGTAGAGACAGATTGTGTCACCACCACCGAAATCCCGTTCTCTACGAGATCCCAATATTCCTTGGAACGGAGAAAGTTCTCCATCAACATTGCCCAATGATCGTAATGTCCGTCAAATTTGGGAATGGCAAACTGCACAAAACCACTGCTATTGCTCTCCACCATTCTGCTTGACTCCCTTACTCTGAAAGAAAACTGCGGTTTCTTTCCACACACACTCACAATCAGGCCCCCTGTGATGGAGCTCTGATACCAATTGTTGAGAACACTCAGAAGAAACTATAGCACACAACCTTGAATGAAAAGTTCTTTTTCTCATTGATAACAAACTGCAGGCTTATAAAGCCTTATACAAAGATATAAAATCAAAATAACAGCCCACATTTGCAACACCCTAAAACGTGGTAACAGACTAATAGGAATTTGTTAAAAACACAAACCACTAGTCCCTAAAGGATAGGACTTAGTAACAGACTGATTAACTAAAAGATCTTAATAATAAACTGTTAACTCTAACAGTCTTATCATTGAGATCATCGGCATTCAATTGCATTTGCTCTTCCAAGGAGACCTTCGCAGCCTCCTGATCCTCCAGATCGGGGACGGCGTCGTCGTTCTCATCCATGTCGTTCTCCTTGGGGTCGTTCTCATTACCCCCAAAACTAGCACGCCTCTTCTTCTCGAAAGCTATTTCTTCTTATCTTCTTTCATTCGCCTGTTCTGCGAGCCTTCGACTCTTCCTTTCTGCCTTCCTCTTTCTCTTGTGGGAGGTCTCGTGTTGGGGGCCGGATAAAGCTGGAGCTCCAACCCATTTGAACTTTTTTTCCCATGGTAACAAAGAGAGCGTTGAGGAAAGAAACAGCGTGTTGCAGAAGCTCTGCTTTCGCTTTTGCTTTTATAATTAATGCAATACATTTCAAGTTGGCTGGACAAGATAATATTTTATTTTATTTGTATATTATTCACGAATTTTTTTATTATTATTGATATACGAATATTCATGTAAGTATTATATTAATATAGATAAAGTTTAATATGGCAATATGCAATCACCACATGTAAGTTTGGGCGCAGATTGGTTTTGAACGGTAGAGTGCTATTTCGTTAACCAAAGTGTTGGGTAGAACAATTTTTCTTCTGTTAATCGTGCCAAAGGTTTTGATACAATCGGATTGATTAACCGTAAATTTGATTCGGTACAACGGTAGTAACGTTTAACAAACCATCTAGTATTGACATGGAAAAAAAAAAACAAAAAACAAAAAACCCACCTAGTAAATAGTAGCCCATTTGTTTTAAAGGTTAGTTGCAAGTAATATGGAGATATGAACAAGTGTAGGCTCTAGAGAGATCTACAGAAGCTGTATATAATAGGAAATACTGTACTCATTTCAATACGGTGGAAACAGAGGAAATATACTTACAATGATTACAATTCTCTCTGCCTCTTATTCTTTCATCCTTTCCTCCTAGATTTTTCACACATATTCTTTTGTCATTATTAATTATTTACCCCTTTTTTTCTTTTGGTCAGGAGAGTCAGAACTATATTAACATTTTCCACACATTATTTCACCACAGCAACAGTTTGATAGCATGGCATTGAGACTTGAGAAATTATCATTTTTAATTAGCACATTGGTAAAAGTAGCTATATGCATGCTCTGTCCATTTTCAGACAAAACTACTAAATAAGATTATGTTCCAAATGCTTCATTTAGGCCCTTTACTTATATGTTTTCAGATATCATGATTGTCATAGTCTCAAGCATTTGTACATTATCTGTTCATCCTGAAAACAATAAAACCTGACACAACAATTTAAATAGTAGCCACTTATACATTGCTTGCTTTTCCTCATCATTAACTGAATTGAACAACTTATGGTTATGAACATATACAACAATTGTGCATCTCTTTACTTTTGGAAATGGTGGAAAACTATATAACCAAAATGTAATAAGAGAATAGCTCTCCTCCTACCTTATAGATGAAAAATAAAACATTCCCTTGCACTCGAATTGAAACCTGTTGAATGCCATCATCAAAGTGTTGAAGAAAAATGTGAACCTCCCAACATAATTTCACCACCACTAATTAATTAATGGGGTTTTATTATTTTAGGTTTGACCCATTTGAGATGTAGCATCTCTTAATTACAATCCCTTACTTCAAGGGAACACCCTTTGATTCCATCATAAAGAAACAGAACGTGTGTCTTTGGTTTTGCGGCTACCCCTAAGTCGAACCTCAGGGTGCCTACGTATCCCCTGCGGGATTCAAGCCACTTGTAGTTCAAAGAATTGCAATGAATAAATGACTCATTGCAAAAGAGGGAATTTGAATGAATTTGATTGAAAAAAAAATGTTTTAGTGAATTTAGCTAAATGAATTGGGGATTCAATTTTGATGTGTGTTTGGGGTGAATTTGGTTAATAATAAACGAGGGATTCAAATTTGGTTGCGGTTGCGTCTATTGGGATGCTAGACTTCTTACGTAGCCTTGATGGGATCAAACTGGCGTAGTTCTAAAAAGATTTAATTTGTGTGGTTTTGTACCACTTGGGCTTCAATTTGATGATTTGAGAATTAGTGGGCACTTTTAGAATTTAAGCCCGTTAATCCATATTGATGCTCCTTTGGTATCTTCTGAAATTTAGCTTGATCCTCGGGGCATGACCAATCATTTATTTGGATTGGCGTCATCGTCACAACATGGTTGAGTCCCTTAGCACTCCTTTCTAAATAGCTTCTTTGCCACAGTGATTGATTCCCATATTTCTTATTCGGATTTTGTGGGCATGTTTGATAGCCATCTTGCATTTGAGAATTGAGGTAGATAGACCCGAATGCCATACGCATTTCATTGAGCATCCTTGACCGTCAGTTGATTTAGTTTTTGTGAACCTTTGCTGACACTCTTTGCCACTTCCCAAATGTCATTGACAATGGAATTTTACTTCTGCCATGGTGACTTATCTTGCAAACCTGAGAGTGAATTGTCCATCTTTGCCATCATGGCTTTCTAAGCTAAATCAGAAACTTGAAGGCTTAATAAAGAACACCGCCAAGTCCAAGACCTTGTTTTGTTTTTATGGTGAGGCTTTGTTCATGCCTTTGATTTAGGAACAACTGCTAATTAACCACCATTTGCTTGCCGCGAGGAGAGAACAATTATTGATAATTTTATTGGTCGAAGCTTGAAACTAAGTGTCCCCAGTTTTGACAACCTGCTAATTGTTGATTGCCCCTTTCCACTGATTCATGTGGGATGTGTTCATTCCATAAGACTTGACCATTTGGTTTGCCATCTGATGTGGACCAAATCTCCTTGGTTTTTTTTCAAATCGTCATGATACTTGAAAACCATTTAAAGATATTTGGTAAATAGGCCAATCTTGCAGCAAAGTGACGAGCACCATTGTTTCCTTGCTGCTGGCAGCAAGAGTAATTTGAGCGAGTTGGACCCTTCAAGCTTTGGTTTGAGAATTTGGTCTTTGCACAAATTATTCACCAATTGGAATTTTTAATGGACAATCCCATTGGGCTTGAGACTTGTAATGAACGAGTCCATTGTATTTGAGGCCGTCGAGTCTTGGAATCTCGGCTTGAAACTGTCTCATGTTGAGAAAGAGATGCACATCAGCTTTTAACTGGTCCCAATTAATTTTGAATTGGATTATTGTCTTCATGGTAGACATCTGCTTGCTAGGCCAACTTGAGACCTGTGGCTTTGTTGTTCTCATATTTAATTGACCTCGCGCAGCCTGGTGACAAAAACAAGTAAAAACACATGTCCCATAATTTGATTAGAACACCCAAGCAAATTACTTAAACCAACTGCTTTCTCTTTGCTAGATTGGAACTCCCAAACCATTAAGAAACAAACTCGTCCAAATAGGATTAGAGAATTCATGCTTCTTAATACTTTTGCATATGGCATTGGAGATTTGCTTTGCGGGTTAAAGACTCGAGCGTGGAGGAGCTCCAGAGATGCTTTGTTTCATATGCAAAATTTTTCCTTAATTGGTGGTGAGTCAAAATGGCGCTCATCTCCTTGAATTGAAGCTACCAGTTTTGTTTTGTTTTGTTTTGGTTGAGACTTTAGCTTGCTTTGCTTCAGAAACCCTTTTTTGTTTGTTTTGCTTCTGTAGCATCATAGCCCCAGAAATTGATTTCACAAAAATTTATTTCTAACATGAAGAAGAGCAAAGCTTTCTTCATTGTTCTCTTTTTTCGGTGGCAGAGTCCTTAAATTTTGATTCAAGGCTTTGCTTTTGATTCAAAGCCAAAAGTCATCACGTGGTGGGCCTGTTAGTTTTATAACATCTAAGCAGACATACAAATAATACACAAAATACCTGCAGCAGAAACCATTGTTACAGTAGACAGGTCTTCCACCTCTTTAACAAGCTCTATATATCACTCTATCTCAATGGGGCTCAAGAACTTTTGTGATTCGGTGCTTGACAGAGGCAGGGACCTATCCTATTTATAATGAGCTTTAGTTGGTGTAATTCTAATAGGACTCTCCCATTACAATCCTATTAGAATTCAACTTGATCACCAAGTAACCGGATGACTATGTCCAACTCTTTTAATTATATTAGGACTCCAATGCTTAAATAGAATATCTTAATCACATCCGTATAAGCTTCAGAATACTTGTTCTAATTGATCTTGGTATCTGTCTCAGAGTCCTAGCCAAGTTCAATGAGTCTGTGACCTTAAAACGCTTACATTCTCCCACTAGGGCACACACACCATCAAAACATAAGCTCCTTTTGAACTCGAAACAAACACAAACTTTAAGGCGCCATAAGATCAAAGAACAAAAGTCCTAAACATGTTTCTGTCAGATGAGAATATAAATGCAGAACTACAGATACACTAACTCGTTTCAATCAAGCAAGGCATCCATAATTACAACCATAAAATCCTCATCCACATGAAACTCCCACAAGACAAAGTCAAATAGATGCACTATATGCTCTTTATATGTGAACTGCATGCATATAGATACACCAGGTCCACTTAATGCTTCTAAAACGAAGCTCTGTATGGTTGCATTCAAACTTTAATTCATGAAAATAAATCATGAAAACAAATAATACTTAATTGAAGTATAATGAGAAACTGTATCAACCAAATATGAAACTTCAATAGTTAAGCAAAATCAAAACATAAAATTCTACCTCAGTGCATATTTAATAACTGAAAATGAACTGCAAATTTACTCCCACTATTCTGCATCATCGAAACTAGCCAAAATCCCCGTGCTAGTCACATGTCTCTTGAATATACTGTTGGGAATTGCTTTATTCAAAGGGTCAGCAATCATATCATGTGTGCTTATGTGATCAATCCGAGTCTGGCCTTGCTTAATCTTCTCTCTCACTAACAGAAACTTTATTTCAAGATGTTTTGTACCCGCTGACCTCTTGTTGTTTCTGGAATAAAATACTGTTGCACTATTATCACAGAAAATTTGCACAGGTCTGGCAATCGAATCCACCACACGCAAACTTGTTATAAAATTCTTCAACCAAGATGCTTGGATGGTGGCCTCATAACAAGCAACAAACTCAGCCTGCATCGTTGAAGCAGCCACAGTGCTTTGCTTCGAACTTTTCCATGAAACAGCTCCTCCTGCTAGCAAGAAAACAAATGCTGATGTAGACTTTAAATCATCTGGACAACCTGCAAAATCAGAATCACAATATCCTACTAACTCCAAGCTTTCTTGTCTCTGATAAACCAGCATAAAACTCTTGGTCCTTTGCAAATATCTCATGACTTTCTTGGCCGCTATCCAATGTGCATTCCCTGGATTTGCTTGAAATCTGCCTAACACACTAATTGCAAAGGCAATGTCTGGTCTTGTGCATACTTGAGCATACATTAAGCTGCCCACTAAAGATGCATAGGGTCTGTTCTTCATCTCTTCTTTCTCCAACTCATTTTGAGGACTTTGAGCTCTATTTAGTTTGTCTCCTTTTGTAATAGGAACTTCTCCAGATGCACAAGATAACATATTAAATCTTTTAAGCACTCTTTCTATGTATCCCTTCTGTGATAAACCAAGCATACCACGACTTCTGTCTCTGTGTATCTCTACTCCTAGCACATAAGACGCCTCCCCCATATCTTTCATCTCGAAATGTGATGACAGAAAAAACTTTGTGTCAGCAAGCATAGACAAATTGTTAGTGGCCAGTAAAATATCATCGACATAGACTACTAAGAAGATGAAATTGCTCCCACTAAATTTTAGATAAATACACTCATCCACTGGATTCCCTGTGAAGCCTTGTGATCTTACAACTTCATCAAACCTCAAGTACCATTGCCTTAATGCCTGCTTCAGTCCATAAATGGACTTCTTGAGTTTGCAGACCAAATGCTCTTCTCCTTCCTTTATAAAACCCTCAGGTTGCACCATATATATTTCTTCATCCAGTCTCCCATTTAAAAAGGCTGTCTTTACATTCATTTGATGTAAAAACAGGTCATATTGTGCAGTAAGAGCCATGATAATCCGAAAAGCATCTTTAGTTGAAACTGGGGAAAAAGTTTCACTATAATCTATTCCTTCTTTTTGAGTAAAACCTTTTGCAACTAATCTGGCCTTGAATCTTTCTATGTTGCCCATTAAGTCTTTCTTGGTTTTGAACACCCATTTACACCCTATTGGCTTCACTCCTTCTGGCAGCTCTACTAAATCCCACACCTGATTGTTTTCCATTGAATCTAATTCACTTTCCATGGCTTCTTTCCATTTCAATACCTCTGGACTATTAATTGCTTCATTGAAAAACAAAGGATCTTCAAAATCTGATGCCATAAACTCTTATTCTTGTAAATACACTACATAATCTTGAGGTATTGCTGGTCTTCTATTTCTGTTAGATCTTCTCTGTGGAGCTGGTGCTTCTTGTGGCTGAACTACTTCATTGTTCACATCTTGAGTTTCCTGGATTTGAATTTCATTCATGTCTTCTTGTTCAGGTTCCATATCTTTATAATCTTCCCCTTGTATTTCACTTAGATGTGGAACTTGCACACTTTGCTTTGCTGGCTCAATTGCAATTTCACCCAGCTCTTCAAAAACGAAATCTGTGGCCTTCCTTTCTTCATGGACATTTTCTAGAAAAACTGCCCTACCTGTTTGCACAAGCCTTGTTGTATGATTTGGACAATAAAATCTGTACCCCTTCGTCTTCTCTGGATAACCTACAAAAAAACAACTTATGGTCTTAGGATCCAATTTCTTCTCTTGTGGATTGAAGACTTTTGCTTCTGCCTTGCACCCCCATATATGCAAATGGTTGAGGCTCGGCTTTCTGTTAGTCCATAGCTCAAAAGGGGTCTTTGATACTGCCTTACTTGGTATGCGGTTTAGGATGTAGTTTGCTGTCCTTATTGCCTTGCCCCATAGGTAATTAGGTAGCTGTGAATTGCAGATCATAC